>JAQQPU010002023.1:3103-13269 GCA_029168905.1 Artemia sp. Kazakhstan ARC1039 | reverse complement strand
AAATAGTCTTTCTTTTAGTTACAGGAGATACTCCCATCACTGGCACACTTTTGTCAAAACCCTGGGAGAGCAAAGTTGGGGCCAATTTTCTTGAATCACATGAAACTGACAGTGAAAACTGAAAAACGAGCCATGAAGTGTTAGCTGGAAGATCTTTTCTTGCTCCTTACTTCAGCTTTCTGTCATTGCATCAAACATTTTACGACTATATTTGTTTATTTTCTTTAGTTTTTAATTCTTTTTGTTTTTCTCATATCTATTTACTGCCTCTACTCTCACTTGAACTTTGCACAATTAGTCAAAATAGTCATCTGAATAGATGTCATCAGCCAAGTAGTCATCTGAATCAATACTTAAGGTGTTTTCAGTGGCTGAACAGGCCATTAGGTTCACCTTTCTTTTAGTTACAGGAGAAAGTTCTATCACTGGTGTAATTTCGTCAAACCCCTGAGGGAAAAGGGCAAAATTGGAGCCAATTTTCTTAAAGCAAGTGAAAATGACAGTGAAAACTAAAAAATGAGCCATGAAGTACCATAAACGCAAACATATACTAAAGAAAACTGACCCATTTCTGTATATGCTTGAATTATGCAGGCTTATCTTAGCTTTGACTAGATTTTTGAAGAGACTGAATTTCAGATTAGGGGGGGGACAGGGGTAAGGGGAAAGATGTCTAGGGGGCATTTGGTCTCCTTCCCCTGCCCCATAGAAAATTATGCCCCTGAGTCCCATCGGATTCCACCTTTAGGGGGTTCTAAATAAGGCATCTTAGGATTTTTTTTTTTTCATCACACATGCCGTAGATCATTACCAAATCCATTACATCATTATCAGGTAAAAATTCAAGTTCATTGATAATCAGAGATAAATTTTCCTGTCCTTCAACTCCATGGTTGTCACTTGTTGAGGAGGCAAAATCTTGTTGATTGAGCCAGTGACGGATAAAGAAGGCACTATAAAACGGCTCCAATCCAACCTCGTCATATCCCATGATTGCAGAAGCATTTTGAGATACTAATGAAGTCTCAGAGGGGATATATGGCTCTGATGTAGCTTTGGTGGCATTGTCGACAGGGTTACCTTGGTTGTCGGTTCTTTCTTTTGATTAATTAGCCTTTTGGGGTAAAAAAAAGCCTATATATGTACATAAAAATTATTGCGGAATTCATTATTAAGAGTACCAACTCAAAATAGTTCCTTCTGAAGTAAACCACACACAAAAAAAGAAAGTAAATGCAAGAAATAACAGATAAAGCTAAAACGGAGCTTGGCGTAGCCTCGTTGGCGTTGTCGACAGGGTCACCTAGGCTGTCGGTTCTTTCTTTTGATGAATTAGCCTTTAGGCGTAAAAAAACCTTGAGACCTAGATAAAGAGACTGTTGTAAAAGCTTGACTTAATGATGCTTTCAGATTTCAAGATTAACTATAGAACTGAGTGGCATGTTTCAAGGAATTTTTCTAAAGCCAATTTGAAATTGATTATGTCGTATGCCCTTTTATCACACCTTATTCTAAAATATATCCTGAAAATAACACGCAGTACCATGCCTACCATTTTCAAAAAGGCAAAAATCACTTCCACAAGGGCGAATAATTTCTAAAACCCTTTTCTACGAAAATGTAAAATTTACAACTTTTTTCGAGAAGAGTAATTCCGATGACTCCAAGAAAATTTGAATGGTTTTGGAAATTGGAATTAACCCCCGCCCCGTAAAACAAGCGCTGTTTTGATTAAAATGTTGCAATTTAATTCAATGTCAGATTGTCATAGACGCCATCTACAGCATCTAAAATTCTCATTTTTCATACGAAGTGAGTTAATTTTCAAATGATTTCGAATTTAACCTCTGATTCCCTTCATAAGTAAGAATATATGTTTTTTTAAAATTATATATACATATCTATGTATAGAGTAGGATTTTTGATAAAACAAAAGAAAATGTAGAAAAATAGGCAAAAAAAAAAGCAAAATGAACAAACTTCCTTATTTAATATATGCCTTATTTATATATGCCTTTTTCTGCCTTATTTAATATATTAAAAATATATTAAATAAGGCAGAAAAAAACAAAATAAACAAACTTTTAGTAAAAAGAAAGGTCCGAATACTTCGACTTTACGTGCTGAAGCCTTTATTACCAGTAAAAAATTATATACACATATATATATATATATATATATATATATATATATATATATGTATATATATACTTATTACCGGTGTCTGCTGACCTCACTACATGCTTAGATTGTTGTGAAAGTGGTGTTTAAATGATTAGTGAAACCAAAGGATTGTGATTGATTTCTGCTTCCTTAAGTGATTTTAGTGACATTTCTGCCTCCTTAGATTCCTTTAGTGATTGTGATCTATGTAGACTTAGTTATTCCGGTAATATAATAGACAAGTTAGATATAGATATAATTCTTTTCGTCTCAACCTAACACAATTGATCTATTTTGTTTCACAAAAAGAGCCTGTTTAAATAAAGAGTTCAGAGTTTGATTCACCAATATATACAATTTGGAATCACAATACTCTTATTCCCCCTCATAAGGCTCCATGACCAGGAAGACAGGGGGATAAAAGTAATTCGTTTTAAACTTTTGAAATAAATGAGCAATATTATCCGAAATCAATGTACACAGGTAGAATTGAAGCTATTACAAAGACTATCTAAGTACGGTACTCTTGTACTAAACGGACTCTTTTATATACGGCAATGCATACCAGTCACGAAATAGACCGACACGCGTGATGAAAAACAGGTTTACGCTGCCTTCTGGGATATAAACAAAGGCAAGAACTGTATTTAAATTGTTGTTTTTTGGGGTTTAGGGGGGGGGGGAGGTTAGGTTACATATTTAATATATTGTATGTTTTGCCTCCCCCCTAATGTGCAAATATATAGCCCAAATTTGTTTCTAAACTATTATATTTTCATCCTATTTTATTTTATTTCATTAGTATTAACCAAACTAGCACTATATAAAAGGGTCCGTTTAGTATAAGAGTACCTTATGTACTATCGATGGCAAACTATTAAGGCAACCCAGATGAGTACTAGATTTAGTGCTCTTTGGTTAAGTTGGACAAAAAGTCTCTTGTGGCTTTCCAAGCTGACGGCCACCGGCATATTGCATATCAAAATGAAGGTCTAAGATAGCTTCGATGAAAATACTATATTTTGTACAATTAAGGATAAAAGAATTAGGTTTTCATATGGATTTTCATCATAGGGTCCTGGTGTATGTCTCCTTTTTTCACAGGAAAAAAGGAGACATATGCCTCTGACTTCTGATCCGTATTATTCTGCTTCAGATACCAAAATTTAGTTTGCATCAATGCAGAAAGGGTTAGATTTTTTTTACCATGGCTTTTTATTTTTTTTATTTCATTTATTTTATATTTTTATTTTATTATTTGACCATTATTATATTATTTTTATTTTTTATTGTTTGTTACTTTTATACTTATATGTATTGATTAATGTGTATTTACAATGCAGACTGTTATTTGGCAATGGCCATGAAAGTGATTTTATACAATAAAATGACTATATTTTCATTGATCTTGGTCTAATCCTTCCCGGCGATATCAGGTGGTAAAATAGTTTTCGGTTTTTGGCTCTTCTTATGTCTCTTTTTTTACCAATGCAGCTGATCTCAATATCTTTCAATTCAAATGAAAAAGACTTCACAATTGTAGATAGCGCCCTTAACGTAATCAAAAATGTTGAATTAAATTTCGTAATCCCTATCAAAATTGAACTTGTTTTAAGGGAGAGGTGATTTTAGGGGAGGGAGAGAGGGGGCACTTTCCCCGGGTGCAAAAATTTTAGGGGCTTATATTTCAAATAAATAATCTAACGGTTATAGTGATTTTGCAATTTCTGAAATTTTATTTGTATAAAATAAAGTAGAGGGCACAGTTAATAAATTTAAATAATTGGTAAAATAAAAATGAGTTAGATAATAATAATTGGATTTAAATAATTAATAATAACTGAAATAATAAATTAAAAAAGGATTGAAAAATAAATTATTGACCAATTAACAAATTGAAAATAATTTTGTCAATGAATGAAAATTGGTTAAAATTTGGCCTAAAAATTTTTTGCCAGTCAGTGGAGGGGGGGGGGTACCTAGTCAAAATTTTGCCCTGGGCACAAGAGAGACCAGAACCGTAACTGGGGGCAGAGTTCAATTCCAATTCCTAAAACTATTCAAATTTCCTTGGAATCATCAGACTCATTCTTGTCAGAAAAATTAAAAAATTTCACACTTTTCTAGATAAAGCCTTGAAGCCTCTGAAATGCTGAGTGTCTTGGGGCAGGTTTTATGGACTACACATTAAGAAAAAAATCTGCATATGGCGTCAAAGTAAGCAGTAAGGAACTCTCTGATTTTGCTCATGATGTAGTCTTGCCAGAAGATTCGAAACAGCGGTTTTGCGTTGAACAGCAAAACAGCTGTTCAACGCAATTATGGATAATACCGAAAATATTAGGCTAACCATCAATTTTGAATAATCAAAGGGTGTGTTCATCACAAGTACAAGCTCACCGCTTTTACTGCATCGCAAGAATAAGAATCTAGAAAGAGCCAAGGAGTTCCAATGCCTGTGATGACTGTGATGGTGACATAATGACCGAGATTAAACATAGAATTGGTCAGTCAACTGGAGCTTTTAAATAGACTAAAGCCTCTTTGGAGAAGCAGAAAATGTTATATGTGACTAAAGCTACGTCTCTTCAATAGCAATGTACCATCCGTACTTCTCGACGCTAGTGAGTTCTGTAAAATGAAACAACAGTTTGAAAACACAATCCTTGCGTTCAAAAATATGTCCCTGAGGAGAATTATAAATACAAGCTGGCAAGAGAGAGTCAGTAACTCTGAGATCCACAGTAGAGCGGGCCAGCCTCTTATTGCTGTTCTTCTAAGGAAGAAGAAGTGGACATATTTTGTACAAGTACTTCGTGTGAATGAAGTTCGCCTTCCTCGGTCAGTCAACAATTGGAAATCAGATGGCACAAGTCGTCCAAAGAACACCCTGCGCCAAACTATTGGTGAAGATCTGAGGACGGCTGAAACCTCTATAAATACCTGACTTAGAAGACGTCATCACGGCAGCACCGCTTTGGGGTGAGTGGAGAGGCTTTGTCGATGCCCTGTGTACCACCAATGGCTCCAGAGGAAGTAAGGTCTAAGGTTCCCCATTTTTCATAAGTCTTACAAATTTACTCAGATTTGTATCTTTTGATGGGTAGCTTTATATATCATGAATTTTATATACTTGATATCACCATAAAAAGCAAATTCTTTGATGTGTGTACCATTTCGGATTGTTTCAAAAATAGAATAACATGGATAAGTTATATTTCAACCAAAGAAATAACAAAAAACATTAAATGGTACAATCTCAAAACGGCATAAAGGCTTCATGGTCTGTAAGGAGGGGGATTATGAAAAGAAACTCTTAACATTAAACTATCAAACATTTAAACACGTAATATGAAAACACGTACTCATAAAAATAGAAAAAAGAAAAAAGGAGACGGAAGGAAAGAGAGAAAGAGAGTTAATTAAATAATCTTTATTACAGCTGTAATTAATCCCAAGGTCTAAAATTATAATAATAAATAAATAAATAAAAAATGGTGAAGGTGATTTCCTAACGTCAACATACATATCGTTATAACGAATTGTTTAACAGGAGTGAATAATGCTAACAGTAACCAAAGGTCTAAGAAAAAAAAAGAAAAAAAAGGTTGGATAGTACTAAATATTTCAAATAAATACTAAGTAAAAGTAAGTATGACGGCACTATACCCTTAAGGTCAATACCGGCAGTGCTGATCTCCGTCTCGTGGCACTTCAGCCAGGAAGTGCAATGGGGGGGGGGGCTGGCGTTCCTGTGCTTTCGCACACCCTTCCTGTTTACCTTCCCAAGATTTCTCCAGGTACCCATTTAGAGCTGGGTCAACTCTGGCTAAGCTTACAGTCACACCACCGACCCGCGTCCCAAACCCAAATAACTGGTCACGCCAGGGAACGAACCCGTGCCCCTTGGACAAAGAATTTTCAGCCCAGTGCACGTCCACTTAGGCAGGACGGCTTAATGAATACTGTCATATGGAAAAATAAATAAATAAATAAAATTAACACCACTTAGTTTGGTTAAAAATTTCACGTTAGTTTGGTCTATCTTTTGGATACTAGTTTATGTTTTCTTTTGTTATAGGTTTTTGTTTATCGATTTATCTACTCTTCGTCCCTACCCGGGTGGGCTACCCCGGGATTGCATATAGGCTGCTGTAGCTAAAACCTTATTGCTAGAGTTAATTTAACTTTATTTCTTTTCCCCTCACCATCCCAAATTTAACTATTTAAACATGAGGCAGGCTGACCGTAGATTCTTTGCTGGTTTTCGATTAGTTTTGTTCGAAACAACCCTCCTAAACTAAAATTTTATGATAGCAATTCCTTAGTTTCGAAATGTAAAAATATTAAAACCTACAACCAAAATAAAAGTAAAATACCATGTTAACTAGAAATTAATGTAAATTATAAAAACAGCTGTTGTTTTTTAAATGTTAATATATCTTTTTATTTTATATATATCCACACAAAAATTTAAATATATCCATACACGATTTAATGTTTAATTAAAAATTAAATTAGTATTAAATTTGATGTTAAGAGCTTTATTTCTATCCCCCACACCCATCCCAATGTAACTCTTTAAATATGAGGCAGCCTGACCGTAGATTCTTTGTTAGTTTTCGAGGAGTTTTGTAGCAAACAACCCTCCAGGGCTAAAAATATATGATAGCAATCCCTCAATATTGAAATGTAAAAATTTGCAACTTTTAATCAAAATAAAAATAAAATACTATATTAATTAGAACTTAATTTAGATTGTAAATCTAGCTGTTATTTTAAATGTTAAATATCTTTTTATTTTAGATATACCCATAAATTGCAATATCTATAGTAATTGCAATATCTTATGTAATATGCTATATCTGTGGAAGTAGGTAAAAGCCTTCATTAGGGAGGGTATTGACTCCCCTCTCATTAAATCAGGTGTTAGATTAAGAAATATGAGAATCATATTTTACCATTTTCTCTGTTTTGTTAGATTCTCCAAATTTAAAGTAAAAACATAGCAAAGGAATTAAAAGTAGTAGGATTTCATTAACAGAAATTTAAGTATATTATTCGGTTCGCCTCTCAACGTTCTTTTCAATATAATAATTGCTACCGGAACAATTGCATGCCAGCTCCAGCTCTTTCCTCTGATGCCTTTATACAACAAAACGAGAAAAAATACTACAATGAAAATCAAACAAGGTGAATCGCAGTGAAGAAGAAAAAACAGAATAAACAAAAGATGTTTCAACACCAGGGGTTTTAATTCAGTTTAATTTTCAGTTAAGCTTGAGAAAGGGTCTCTTCGGTTTAGTTTTTTTTAAGGTGCCCTTTTTTTGTATGTATCGTTTATTCATATACCTGCACTGAAAACTGCTGAGCGGACGTCTAGGCCAAAATATTAGCATTTTTCAGGTTGTAATTTGCCTCATTTTTTTTGCTGTATATTTTTTTCTTATTGCGCTTAGTCTCAGAAATTATTTAAAAAAAGGGTAAAGAATACGGCATTGGACTTTGCAGTCCCTACCGGCGGTGCTGATCTCCGTTTCTTGGCCCTTCAGCCACGAAGTGAAATGGGGGGTTGGGGGCCAACCACCCTCTGCTTTAGCACACCCTTCCTGTATACATTCCCAGGTTTCTCCAGGTACCCATTTAAAGCTGGGTCGACTCTGGCTGAGCTTACAGAGTCACGCCACTGACCCCCGTCCCAAACCAAATAATTAAGTAAACTAGGATTCGAACTCTCGTCCTCTCGGACAAAGGATCTTAAATCCAGCGCACCAATCCACTCGGCTAGGACGGGAAATAACATGCCTCAGAAATATCGTCTCACAAACTATTTACTTAAATATAACCTTGGACTTCGCTAATTTTCTTGTTTATATTTTTCAAATTTGCATTATTTGGCACCATGAAGCAACCATTGATGAAAAATGGGTACAAAAAAAAGAACAACCAAAAAGACTGAGCAAAGTTCTGTATATAGCAATGGGATATATCCAGGTATTAGTGGGGAGAGGGCTGGGACCCAGTTTTGACTGAAGCAATTATTATATTCAGAAAAATNGGCTGGGACCCAGTTTTGACTGAAGCAATTATTATATTCAGAAAAATTGGTGACTGGAGAATCGGATGGTATTTTTATCTTTCAGCTAGCAAAATAATACAACCTCTTACAAATGTACTAAAAGCCCTTTTCACCTCCTCTGAAATTTTTCAGATATGTATCTTGGTAGCGATGTGTACCATATTTGGAAAGAACATTGAATGACGAACCGAAATGTATGTTTATCTTTCAGCCAACGAATTAATATAATATTTGAAAAATTTACTAAAAGCCCTTTTCACCCCCCCCCCCCTTCCGCGAAAACTTTGTGGATTGACATCTTAATAGTGATAGTTATATTTAAAAAGAGCTATGAATGATGAACCGAATGGTATCTCTATCTTTAAGCCAGCGAATTAATACAGTATTTTAAAAATTCATTTAATGGTCCCTTGACCGCTCGAAAACTTGTAGATTTGCATTTTTGCTAAAAAAAAAACATGCCTCTGCATCTTGCCTGAGCATCAAAAGCAAATAATTTGCGAAAAAATATACACTTTTCCTGCAAAAGCGTCTTTTTTCAAACTTCCGAAAAAAAAGCAGAAAATCTGAAAACAAAAACTTTCGATTGCCAGGAGAAAAAGGACAAAAACTACTCGCATATGTAACCTGTATTAAACAGATACTAGGCTTATTTCCCCCTCCCCGAAAAAGTCCCTCCCAAAAAGTTCCTCCCCTCCAGATAATTTCACCCGAGGAATATTCCCCCATATGCAAAATTGATCAGCCACAGAGAAAACATGACAAATAAAATTAATGAAGAAAAGAAGGAATTCTGAAATATAGCTTACTACCAGTATTCTAAAATATAGGCAGAATATGTAGCGTAGAATGTCTTATAGTATTTATTTTCATATTTTTGTTTTATAACAATTTTTTCCAATTTTTTGGGGTTGAGTTATCATGGGAGTATGTACGTAAGTAAGTATGATGGCATTACACCGTTAAGGTCCAAACCGGCGATGCTGATCTCCCTTTCGTTGCCCTTCGGCCAGGAAATGCATTAGGGGGTTGGGGACCAGCCATCCTGTGGTTTCGCACACCCTTCCTACTTACCTCCCCCAGGTTTCTCCAGGTACTCATATAGAGCTGGGTCGACACTGGTTTTACAGGCACGGCACTTACCCTGTCTCAAACCAAATAACCGGCTACGCCAGGAATCGAACCCGTGCCCTTCAGACAAAGGATTCCCATCCTAGCGTGCCAAACACTTTTTCATAGGAAGGTTAGATAAAGTCTAACATTGGGGCCGCTGGATGATATCACCCTGAAGACAAAATTACTAGAGATTTTAAAGTTTTGAACTAAACATATAATTCAATATTTTATTCAATATCAAAGGGGCTAAAGGAGGACCGAATAGGAAAAAAGGGAGCGATACGGAGGCTGATTACCCTCCAGTAGCTTTTCGCCCTTAAGAAGGACACAAGAACTTCCAATTTTTAATCGAAGGATACTCTAACCAAGCATCTAACATAGCCCATTCTACTTGAAGCGTCTGGGGAAAAAGTCTTTGGCACTTTTGTGGCCCTCTTTTTGGGCTCCATTTGGAGAAAAAACATTTTTGCTTTATTTTCGTTCTGCATCGGGGCATTATCCCAAAGTTTCACATAAGTTTCAGGCCAATCAAAAAAATTCTTGTGCCTTTTTGAGCCCCCTTTGTTAGAGGAGGGACTAATTTCAAACGGATCATTGCTATGGACAATTTTTGTATATTAGCCCCTTTGGCCCAAGGGGACTAATTTTGATCAGAAAAAAATTTCTGTCGCTCATTTCTGGGCCCCTCATCCCTCTCCCTTCTCATGGCAAAATGTTGATGATCTTTTTGACCAAGAAACAAATCCATGAAAGCTTCATGCCACTAGATTCCCAAGGCCAGATATCAAGAAGGGTTCTAGGACAGGGG
>JAQQPU010002022.1:44103-72829 GCA_029168905.1 Artemia sp. Kazakhstan ARC1039 | reverse complement strand
TCATGTTAAAAAAAAATAAAAAAAAATGGGGAGGGGGAGGGGGCCAAAAAGTTGTAGGGAGGGGGCGCCCTTAGAGTTTTGGGATAGGGGACCTATGAAGGGTTGAAGTCCCTGGTGATTAGGGTCGTTGGTGCTTATGATCCATGATGGTTCATACTCATGTATACCTCACTACTTGATCTGTAAGGATTTCTATGGACTGTTCTGAATTTCTTTATTAAAATTCTTTTCTTGCCATCTACATCTCTCAGTATCAACTTTTTAGTATACTATAACGTTAGACCATATTTTAAACTGACAACACTGTTCAAACGCCACTTGTGTATTATACAGAACACATTGAAGAAGTAAAGCTATCCATTATTAAAATTCTTTTCTTGCCTTCTACATATCTCTTAGTATCAACTTTTTAGTATACTATAATGTTAAACTGTTTTAAATTGACAACACTGTTCAAAAACGCCACTTATGTATTATACAGAACACATCGAAGAAGTAAAGCTATCTATTATTAAAATTCTTTTCTTGCCATCTACATCTCTCTTAGTATCAACTTTTTAGTATACTATAACGTTAGACTCTATTTTAAACTGACAACACTGTTAAAACGCCACTTGTGTATTATACAGAAAACATCGAAGAAGTAAAGCTATCCATTATTAAAATTCTTTTCTTGCCATCTACATCTCTCTTAGTATCAACTTTCTAGTATACTATAACGTTAAACTCTATTTTAAACTGACAACACTGTTCAAACGCCATTGAGGTTACTTTAACTGCTAATCACTTTAACCCTTTTTCTCTATCGTCAAGTACATGCTCTGGAAAGGTACCTAGGAACATAAGGCAATTCAGGAACCAGTGGGGAATCCCCGCTCGTAACTGCTATTCACTTTGACCCTTTTTCTCCATCGTCAAGTACATGCTCTGGAAATGTTCCATGTGAATTGATATCAATAGCAATAACCAGTCTGGTAATCTGCCTTGGAAAGCTGCCAACGAACATAATCGGCTAGAAATATAAGTTAGATCTCTACTACCGGTGGAATGAGGCAATATGTTGATGGGTCATATGCAGGATGTGCACCCTTCGACTGACTATACTTTAGAGCAATAATTAAAAAAAAAATTGCAGTGAATGGCGTCACATTCAAATGCATTTCATAGGAAGCACAATAGTGTTACCTAAGCAAAGAGCGAAGTGGGAACAATGTTTTAATTTTTTTCTGACCAAGGCACTGTATTGAAGGTGGTGTCGTAAAAGATTCAAAAGGAGCACATTTGATTGAAAATTGAAAGGTCGAGTTCCCCTTTTAAGAGTTAAAAGTTATTGGAGGGCAGTCCCCCCCCCACGCCCAGCATTTCCCCAAACACATCCAATCAAAATTTTGATATAACTATTTTTTCAGGATAGTTAAAAGGTCCAGTAATTATGTTATTGGGGATGTCAACCCCCCTCATAGTCCTTAGGGCACAGTACATGTGCCCTTTTATGCATAGTACATGTTATTGAGAAAGTTTGGCATTTTTACCTTTACTTTCCAAAAAGACGAAGGGTATTCAGGTGAGACTTTTTTGGAATGGCTTACCATATCAAGATGAAACTTCCGGAGCATCATGTGGGGGATGTTTGAATGACCACTAGGCAACATGTACGTGCTACTACTGCTGTTAATACTGCTGCTACTACTGTAAGTACTGCTAATGATTATATAACACTACTACTGCTACTACTGCTCCTACTATTACCACTACTACTATGATAGTAGTAGCCTACAATTAAGGCTAAGCGTAAGAAGGCGAAAATTTGAGAGAATATTGAGAGCAAATTTGAACTAGATAGAAACACAATATGTGCATGCAGATTGTCAAAAGGGCGAAACTCAAGAATAGATTTGGGTATTAAGTTGGATCTTTCAAAGAATGCTTAAAGGGGAAGATCAATTGATCAAAAACATATTTTCGACGTAACACCTTTATTTTGGTGTTGTTTTCTTAAAGTGTGTTAATAAAGTGTGTTGTTTTCTTGTGTGTGTTAATAAATTACTATTACTATTACTATTACTATTAAACCCACTGCCGTTCTACAACGAACAAATAAACCTTCAATTGGGGATAAATCCATTTATTTAGACAGTGAAAAAACATGTACAAAAGTCGAAGATTATGGATGAGGGTGACAGTTCATTAGCCTAGATTATACTTTTGTGCCAATTTATGTTTGTATGAAAGTGTCTTTGTTTTTATGACCACGGCCCTTTGGGCTTTTGTGTCAATAAATTCTATTCTATACAGCGACCGTCTTCAGTAGAAATACTAAATTAATAAAATTGAATATAGCATATTTCACACAATAAAATAAATAACTTTTCGGGTCATTCACAAAATAATGAACTTTCGGATTATTTACTAGATTATTTTCAGAGATAGTGCATTGACAAAGTTCATTCAAGGCATTGATGTAAATTTCCTTTTTTAATCTTGCCAAAGTGTGTTTGAAGGTTTATTTGTTCGTCATAGAATGGCAGTGTGGTCTAAGAAAACAACACCTAATTAAATGTGTTACGTCGAAAATACGTCGTATATATGGGGAAATGAAACCAACCCAGTAAACAACTATGAACTCAACATTTGGTTTGCAACAAAGTATAATCGCCTACGGAACAAGCACTGACAAAACCTATCCTCTCCACACAAAAAAAGTGACCCTTTGTCCGCGTCTCCGGAGACGATTCCATACCTGTGCGAACCTGGCAACTAAATACCGTAGTTACACAATTCAATACAACTTTCCCGGTCACTCGTCACCTGAATCACGCTCTAGCATAATTTATTGGCTCGTAGCAAAGTACTTTGGCTCAGGAACGATTAAGTAGTACAGCACTTTGTGTCTAGAGGCGCTGAGGTACGCAAGGTCACTTCTGTAGAGTTTTGTCAGTACTTGTTCCGTGATTATACTTTGGTTTGCAATTAGAAGACACGGGAAGGCTTGGCCACCTTCATTCGAAATTTGTTTTACACTTTGGCAAGATTAAAGAAGGAAATTTACATCAAGACTTTGAATGAACTTTGTCAATGAACTCTCTCAGAAAATAATCTAGTGAATCAGAGTTCAAATTGTATATAGCTGGCTTAAATCGGATATTTTACGACTTTATTTAAACAGTAAGCTATTTTTACCTCAGAAATTGTGAAATATTTAAATTCAAAGCTCTGCTACAAGCCTGTTTTTGTAATAATATCCGGTCAATTTTGAACTCTTCTGGATTATTAATGACGCTAACTTAGTCCCACCCACAGACTTTTCTCTTGTCGTGTCTAATCATTTCATTTTACTCCGCGATGACGGGCGAGAAATTGATTTGGAATGCAGTTCTAAATTTCTTGTTTCGAGCAAGAAAAGCGGGATTGCTTGTATTGATATTGAGAAAACTGCTTGTGAATTTATTGCCACTGATTTGATGCTTGAAGCCAAAAAATTGTTGTGGACTAAAGCTGCCGTTTCTACACGTTCTACAGATAGACCTAACCTGCTGTCTAAGATGTTTGATAATGTCGGAGATATGATTAGATGTCTTGATCTCTGTGATGAGCGTAAAGTGGTCCTACCCCGTTTTGTCAATTTTGAACCTGATGAGGTGCCTGTAGTGCCCGGTGAAACGACTGCTACACTTACTCGAAAAGTCAATGAGTTATGCTTAAAGTTTAACAATCTAGTTGATTCTGAAATGCTCAAGGCTAATGTTGGTTCGTCACACAACGGGTCGTTCCAGGCTTCAAATCTGACCTATGCAATAGTCTTGAAGAACCCACCCAAAGATTTTGACGATCCCGTATAATGAAAAGACTTTCTTGGTAAAATTTATGGCAATAGTAGTTATCGTATTATTGAATTAAAGCCCCGTAAGGATGCTTGGAGGCTTATTTTGTCTGATAAAGATGCTGCTCAGTCAGTAGCACACGCTCTCAACGATCATGATTGATCTTCGAATACCAAAGTGAAAAACCCATCATATTTTGGAATTGTTCGCCGGACCCCTGAAAACCTTACATCTGATGATCTTATTCAGCCAGCAGCAAACTGCTCTGAAGTTAAGAAGCTAGGTAGAACGCGCTCCTTTCGGCTCAAATTTACTGAAAAAGCACATTTCGAACAAGCCTCTCGTGAAAGTTTGTTGGTTGGATATGAGCGCTTACCTATTAGCGAGTTTAAGTTTCTGCCTAAGCAATGTTATAACTGTCAACAATTCGGTCACATCGTGAAATTGTGTAAGAATCCTCCCAAATGTGCAGGATGTTCTGGTGATCATCCAAAAGCTAAAGACAATCCGTGTAAGAAACCTATGAAGTGAGGCCTATATGGCTCAGCTGACCAGCCTTCATACGCGCTTAAGTGTCCAGACGCACAAGCCATAATTAATAAATGACTGATTCTACGATCCGAATTTTTTTTTCTGGAACAATAACGGTAGTGTTCTAACTACCGCTAGAGCCACTGCTTCTAGAAAAATTCATTCAACATGAAAAAAGTTTTAATGTTTTTGTTCTATGTTCTATCGTTGTTTGTTTCTTTTCTGTTTTGTTTGTTTACAAAATGGGGCTATTCAAAGCTGGGGGGATGGGTGGTACGTGATGAATCCTAGTTTGATGGCAATTTGAATTTGCCTGAATGTAGTTCCGGTGACATTCTCTCCTTGGGTGAGCGACTAATTCAGCTTCAAAGTAATCCAATTGATGTTCTTAGTCTAATAAATAATTCAATAGGTCAGTATAATAAATTAACACCAGATTCCCATTTTTAGCTGTTAGTAAGTATATTTCGGATTTAGATGAAGTTTCCAAACGAAGTGGTAGTTTCTCTGTGCTTCAGCTAAATATTCAAGGTATTTGCTCTTCATTTGATGAAAAACAAATAGTAAGTAGTGGCCACTCCGATTTTATTGGTCTTTATGAGACTTTCCTCGATTCGAGAACTGAATCTCTATTGCATTTCCCAGGGTACAAAATGGAGTATTTGAACTGTAGTAGGATGGCTAAGGGTGGCCTTGCTGTTTATGTTTCGGAATATCATAAGTACTCTGTAATATATGACCTATCAAGAAATGAAGAAGGGATTATGGAAACCATGTTTATCAAGATTAAAACCCAAACTAAACCTCTGATTGTTGGCAATATATACCGGTATTTTAGCGGGTCTGTTCCCTCTTTCTTTCAGATTCTTGATGAGGTTTAGGAAGCAATCCAACAACATTCATGTGAACTTGTCATTATGGGTGACTTCAATATTAATTTGTGTGCCTGGAGGTCATCTTGTTCCTTAGGTTTTCTCTCAGCTATGCTTGCTTGTGGCACATTACCAATAGCATGCATTCCAACTCGCATAACTGATACTACTGCTTCTTTGCTTGATAATGTTTTTCATCGTTGACTTTGGTGCAAAATTCTGTATTGATCAGTGATATTTACCTGTTTTTTCCGTTTATGATTTTTCTGACTCATTACCTAAGAGGATCCAGGGAGCTCGTTTTTCGTCTTTAAAAATTAATGATCAGGAGTTGGCTCTTCTTAGATCGTGGTTGGTATATAATTCGTGGGGTATTTTTGAAAATGAACCTGATGTAGATTCACTTTTTAATTATTTTTATGACTCTTTGAAAGAAATTATATTGGATACTTGTTATGCATTCCAGTTTAATCCGGGATCGAAGAGAACAACCCTTTGAATCTTTGGATGACTCCTGGCCTCCTTAGGAGCTGGAAGAAAAAAATAACCTTCGGAAGCATTTCAGTTCCTCTTAGCCATCTTCACGTGATTATCGACTTCAAATTTTTAAAGCTTATAGAAGAGTTTACAACTTGCTTTGCCCTAAGGCCAAATAGTCATTTTATTATAACAAATTCTCTACGTGCGATAAAGACATTAAGAAAACGTGGCAAGTAATTAACTCTGTTATCAGGCCATCTTCTCGACCCCCTTCTGTCCCTTCAAGTGTTTTGATTGATGGTGAAATCGTAGAGGGTGAGCTGAAAGTGCAAGACGCACTTACTTCTTACTTTGCTAATATCGGGAAAACTACAGCCTCTTCTGTAAGTCCTTCTTCCGTAGATGATTTTAGATCTTATCTTGGACCTTCTTGTTTTAAATCAGTGACTTTGGAGCCTATCTATGAAGTTGAAATAGCCAGAATTGTCAATGGTTTGAAAGGCTCTCCGTCTTCTGGCCCAGACCGTATTCCTACTAAGGTTGTCAAGTTCATTCTTCCTGTCATCATTTCTGCTCTTACGAGACTTGTCAATATGTCTTTTGAAAAGGGGGTATTCCCAAGTGCTTTAAAGCGTCCTCGTGTTGTTATACTTTTTAAAGGTGGATCACCAAATGTCCCTGCTAGTTATCGTCCTATATCTCTCTTATCAGTGTTTAGTAAAATTTTTGAAAAAGCTATGCTTTCTCGACTTCTTGATTTTCTTAATTCTAAACATTTTCTTCATGATTCCCAGTTTTGTTTTAGGGCAAAGCACTCAACTGTGCATGTATGTCTGAATCTTTTGAATTATATACATACATCTCTTGACTCTGGTCTAATACCTTGCTGCTCTTTTTCTTGATGTACGAAAAGCATTTGATTCAATAACACACAAGATTCTTCTTTGGAAAATATACCATATTGGAATCCGAGGGAGTACTTGTTCTTGGTTTCTATCATATCTATCTGGTCGATTTATCTCGGTTGATCCTCTCTTTTCCAACCCGTCTGAAATAGAGTTTGATGTTCCACAAGGATCTGTGATTGGGCTGATACTCATTTTAATTTATGTTAATGACCTTATAAATGCGGTTAAAAATCTAAAACCTACCACTTGCTGTCGTCTTTGTCAACCTGCAACTGTCACTAATTGTGACAAGAGTTCGTCTTTCTCTGATGCACTTATAGCTTCTGCTGATGACACTACTCTTGGCACAGCCGGTAGAACTGAGTCCGATCTCCGTTCAAACGTGATCGCCCTTTTTGAAAGATTTGCTCAGTGGTATGATGCTAATTATCTTGCCTTAAATGTTGGAAAGTCATGTTTTCTTATTTTCTCAAGAGTTTCAATGGCTTGTTCTGGTTTAAATGAAATACATGTATCGAGAGGCTCCCTTAATAGGCCAAGGGATCATTAAGTTCAATTCCTAGGTGTCTTGCTTGATGAAAATCTCTCTTCCAAGCCTCATATTAACTTCCTTAAAATGAAAGTCTCTAGAAGCCTCGGGATCTTTAAAAAACTGAAACACATTTTTCCAGGGTCAATAGTTATACTCCTAGTTCAGCCTTATGTTTCATACTGTTCTAGTATTTGGATGTCAACTTTTCCCTCATCACTGAAGCCAATTTCAAAACTATATGACAAAGCAAGGACTCCTATACAGGATACTAACTGTTCCGTACTAAACCCTTGGTTGACTTGAGATCTCTCTATTTTCTGTCTTGTGTTTCTTTTAATTTTTTCAGTTTACATAACCAGCTTCCTGCTGCCCTATGTAATAATATATATTTTATTTTCGAGCAATCGACTTATTTTTTCCGCACTTCCAATACTTTACAGATACCTTATACTCCGTCGTTACGGTCTGACTTTAACCCTCTGATAGCTTGTAATATGATTTGGAACACTCCCGGAGTCTGCGCGGGGCTGCCACTCGTTTGGCATCTTCAAAAAGTGTGTTAGAGATTTCCTTGTAAATAAATATTTTTGTTTCCTGGTTCTCCGATGAGTTGATGTCTCCTGATTGGTTCTGTATTTTCTTTGTGCGGGTGGATTCATGTATTACTCCCTTACCTAGCTTGGGTTTTTTTTGGGGGGTGGGAGGGGGGTATTGTTTGGTTTGGTGATGTGAATTTATTATTTTGAGAATGTTTGATGAATGTATTTGTATAATTATTTTTTTACTTTTGTTTCTATCCTGTTTTTCCTTGCCATAGAGCCTTACGGGGGAGAATATATTGAAGTATTTGTGATTTTTATGTGTAATTTACCTTTGATTTTGGTATTCAGTGCTATATTTCTTGTTTTGTCTTTTTCAATAAATTCAATAATTCAATTCAATAATCCGGGAGCTCATTATTTTGCGAATGACCCAAAAAGTTATTTATTTCGTTCGGTCTAAATATGCTAGTTTCAAATTTATTAATTTCGTATTTCTACTGAAAACGGTCGCTGTATATGTGAGCGAAATATCTGGGCTTTTGTACTTGTTTTTTTCACTGTCTAAATAAATGGGTTTATCCCGATTTGAAGGTTTATTTGTTGATCAAAAACAATATTAACATGCTACTACTAATGCTACTATCACTGCTATTACTACTACTACTACAACTAAATTACTCCAACTGCTACTTCTATTGCAATTACTTGTAAGGCTAAGAGTATTAAGATGAAAAGGGCGTCAAAAGCGAGTCAAAGAGACGTACTTGACCCCCTCCCCTCTCAAACCTTCTGAAGATCAAAACATAATTTGTGCTATACTGAAAAAAAAATGAATGTGGATTGACAGTTTAATGTACATAATTTTTATTTATTAAAATTAAAAAAGCGAAAACCTTTAAAATGTACTTAGCTTTCAGTAAAGAGCAAATTGTGTTCGGGTCTTTAGAAGGAATGGGGGGGGGGGTTCAGTCCTACTCGTGTTAATTTCTGCTCGTTTGGAGTCTAAGTCAGTTATTTATTGTAATTTCTGTTCGTTTTGTGTTTCATTTATTTATTGATAGTGATTGTGGTAGTTTTAGGCTTGCAAAATTATTTTACTTTATATCCGCTCGTTTTAAGTTTAACGTAGTTCTTTACTATTCTATGTAAAATTTATTTTGTGGAAATTTTTTTTTTTGATTAATGAAGAGTAAAAAGAAACATAATAGTATGCATTCCGAAAAGATTTTTCATTATTAAAAAGCATGACTTGAGAATGACCCGAAAAAGATGCCCAGTTGATGACCTTTTAAACTTCTTCTAGGTAAACAAATGCCTAGGTTATTTGGCTACGTTATATGACCCAGAATCGGTTGAAACTAATGGACTAGACGATAAATACGTAAAAGCAATTTTCAAAAAAGAATGTACATACAAGGTATGCCCTTTCTAAGTTCATATGTTTATTTGTTCAAATACGAGGTACAGTTTTTCTAAGTTCATTTGTCCAAAGGTTAAGCTTCTAAAGGTTTACCGGAACATAGCAGAGGTACTTCATTTAGCAGAACACAGCAGAGATACTTCACTTAGCAAGAAATGTTAGAACTTGACCCTTGAGGGTATAAAACCAACAGTTTCCCCGAAAAAAGATCCCCAGTTGGGCTAGTAAAATAGCAGGGTTTCGTGTCACTATTTTACCAACTCAAATCTTGTTGCGGATTGGGTGAAAATATTGGGAGGGGGTTTCTCTTGTCTAAGCTTGTTTAATGCTTGCTTAACAGTAAAAGTTCATTAAAAAAATAATTTTTTGGAAATTTAAAAAAAAGAGCTTGGAAGAGCAAAAGCAATACTTATTTTTTGTACTTTTTTACATTTTTAGAAATAGCATGCTACCAAAACACCGTCGAAAGCTTTCTGAGTCAAAAATGAATTAAAGAAATGAAGATCGAGAATGGGTTTTTTAAGGTCAACGACACGGAAAGCAAAAAAAAAACGACAAATAGAACCAAAATTGGTAGAATTAGAAAATCTGAAAAACCAAACGACGCAGAAAAAACAAGAAAAAACAAAACCCGAAATTAACAAAATAAATAATTTTAAAAGCCAAAAAGCCTAAGGTCATAGGCTTTTTAATGTCAAAAAGCCTAATGTTACTCACAAATATCTACGGTTAACAAAAACAATGTTCACGTTTAGTACTAGATAAGCAACTCATAGTGATGAAGATGAGAATCGATTGCCCTTCCGAAATATTCATTTTGTTTTTTTCCACTTTTTTTTGTTAAGACAAGCCAATATGGTTTACGAAATTATCTTAAAGCTTTCTAAGAGCTCATTTGAAAGCTAATGCTTAGTATAACTTTGACTTGACGACGCCATCGTAAGGTAACGTGTGATACCATGGGACTTTTTATATTGTTCCTGGAGTGGATACGATTGGAAGCACGAACAATGTACTATAGGCATCTCCATGGCCAAATATCCTTATTCGGATGCTAAAAATTTACCTCTTGAAGGCTTTCCTTGCCGATCCCCGTAGTAAGTGAAAAGTTAAAAAGATAAATTATGACAAAAAAAAACGAGCAGTAAAAATGTTTTACTCAAAATCAAAGCACGTTAAGGAATTGTGATAAAGACTATTCATGTTTGTCCGAACAGAAAGATCAAATTACAAAATTACATTTTCAGGAATTTCAAACAAGAGCTTGGCCCCTTTATGTGTCTTATTTTTATCCTGTTTTTTTCTCCAGCACATCCTAGGAGTTTCAAAATGTGTAAACAAGTGAATTCTCTATATTTAGGGCTTTAATTTTCCCGCTCTTTTAAGGGGATGCATGAATTGCTCAGTCGTGTTAACTCACACATAGAATCCTCATTTGGGATAGAGGAAATACACCGTCTCCATGAATTTAGAAACCTCTCTAGTTTTAGCCTTTTATTCTTCATAATGTGGTTTTATGAATCGGCTCTCCTAAAATCTTTAAGGCCACGAAGCAAAAATAATGAAAGTATGCTTTCCAATGAGGAGCTCAGAATTTTTAGCAGCATTGCGGAAAAAATTGTAACAATTCTAACACGCAGATTATTTTACTACGAATCTAAAATTCTTCTAATGATCTTTAGTTATCTAAAATTTCTAAATATTTCAATGATAACTAATTGAATTTTTATCTGTGACTATTCAAAGATACCGATCATTATATACCCCTTGGACTTTTAATGTTACAAAATTACACATTTTTTTCTTTTTTTTTCTTTTGGCGGTAGATTTGAGATAAGTGCGACGTAAAAACATATTCAACGCCCTTTCAAAAAAAAAACTTTTTTATTGTCAAAGCTATAAGTTATACAAAGCTATATCTTTATAAGCTA
This sequence comes from Artemia sp. Kazakhstan ARC1039, assembly GCA_029168905.1. Taxonomy (NCBI): domain Eukaryota; kingdom Metazoa; phylum Arthropoda; class Branchiopoda; order Anostraca; family Artemiidae; genus Artemia; species Artemia sp. Kazakhstan ARC1039. Next base: position 61,792 of record JAQQPU010002022.1, on the reverse strand, counting down.
TATTGTGTATATTAAAGAACTTAAAAACTAACAAAAGTTTATTTTGAAGAAACAACGTGTTCTGATGGAAGTAAAGAGCGAAGTTGAAACTTAAGACGAAAGAAAAAATTTCTTCGCAGAGTTTGCAAAATATATCTGCAAAAGTGGTTTAAATAAACTGACTCGTGTTATTTCCCTAGTGCTTTACTGAAAACACAAAACCAATGCAAAAAACAGTATTAGGGGCAGAAAAGTCCTCAAGTACCCTGAAGAAAATAAAAGACTCATTCATATGGCTTTCAATGGGTTTTTATCGGCCATTAAATCAATAAATTTAGCACACAAACTCAAATTCTTCAAAGTGCTAAAGCAATCTCAGTTTTCAGTAAAGCGCAGGATTTTCATAATTGTACAAATATAGTTAAATACTACAAGTCAGGTTTTTGAACCACTTTTGCAGATATACGTTGCATAAACTGCGAAGCGATAATTTTCGTTCGCTTTTAGTTTTAACTTCACTCTTTAGTATAATCTAAAAAACTTCTTGTTCTTTTTTAAATTAAAATACCTCATAAGGTGATTTCCCTCTGATTGATAACAGTTCTAGTAGTTTTGAACATCTCTGTTTTCCCGCGTGACATCCTGGAATAAAGGGATAATTTTCAATTATAAGTAAAATAAAGCACAAAAATAAATAAAATTTGAAATTGTGAGCGAATAGAAACCATTTTATGTAGGTCAAACCGTAAGGAATACGAATCATGTACCAGTCAAAAGGGGTCGAGTAAAAAATAACTGAGTAAATAAATGAAGTGAATCTCGATTTGTTTTATCTTTGTTCTTTCAAGTGTCGTTCAGTTGCTCAAAAAGTGAAAGCCAGCTTGTTTATCAACTGAAGATGTATAACAAAGAGGGAGAGAGGGAAAAAGATAGAAGGAGACAGAAAGAAAGAGAGAGAGGGAGAGGGAGAGAGACAGAGACACAACTTGAGGGAACAGGGAGAGAAAGAGAGAGATGAACAATCATCATTCACATGAATTATAGGGAGTAGTAACAGCTCTAATTCTGGATAAAAAAAAGAAGTATGCATCCGCAAAAGAACACATCTTGAAAATAAATTGTCACTCCAATAAGGGGAAACTGGAGGACGCAAAGAACAGGAGGACATATCTTGAAAATAAATTGTCCCTCCAATAAGGGGAAAATACGATGAGTTCTATAACTCAAAGTTATATCACCACTCGATGCTGCTTTTTTATGTCCTTTTCAACTATAAATTTGCAAGAGGAGTATTGATTCAGTCTTTGAACAGTTAAGATCTATCTATTCTTTTAAAAAGGATTAATCCCAGTTTTGAACTAGTTGTCGGTAAAGGATTTTATTCTGATTTAATTAGACACTGGATTCTTTCAGTAGTTACGAAATAGTGAGAACGCTTTTACGTCTCATAAACTATTTAAACATTTATTCAGTATCTGTAGCCTAGTGGAATGTGTCACTGGATAAATTGAATTGACTGGAGTTTCTGACCAATGCATTAATTGAACTTTTGACTTTGTTAAATTGAGTTAATTTCATAAGATATCCAAGTGAGGTATTCCAGTTTGGCAATAATAAAGATTATTATTCATCATTCAATGCTCTCGTCAGAATAAGATGTAGTTAAGACCTCTGTGTGGCGTGAATTTATGTGACGATATTATATCAAGGATTATTGATATATTTGTGATTAGATGGGACGTAAAAGGAAAAATGCTAAGCAAGAAGGCATGAACAGTTCATTTGACACCTCAGGACTCAGTTCTAGGTCGAAACCGGAAATATCGATACTAGCTGCGGATTTTAAGCAAATTCTTGATGTTGTGAAAGAAAATGGAAATAAGTTGGACAATATCAACAATCAATTAGGAACTCTTACCGCAAGGGTGGATAACTTGGAAAAAGAACAATCGCTACAAACGAATAAGATAAACAATACTGAATCGAAAATTGGAAAGATTGAGAATGAAACCTCTAGCCTCAAAATGCAAATAAAAACTTGTACGGATGAAATAATGGAATTAAGAAGGAAAAATGAAGATTATATGTTTCGGATTGTGAGAATGGAAGCTGCAAAGCTAGAAAATAATGTCATCATATGGAACGCAGCTTGTAAGGATAATAACCACGCTCAAGTTTTATTCACAGAGGTAGTTCGTCACGGGCTGGAAATGCCCGAAGTAAATTTCACAGTTACTCATTATGATAGCAACCGTAAATTTTTGAAGGTGACACTGAATAAAAAAGACGATAAGTTTGCCATATTGAAGAACGCTAGCAAGCTTAAGGATAAGACATTCCCTGGAAACAACAGCAACCTGTTCATCAGTGATGATGTCCCAACTGAAATCCGTAAAGTGCGAAAGCTGCTTCTAGTGAAACGTGACAAATTACGAAAAGATCATGGATGTGATGCCTGGATATCGAAGGGGTTTCAGCCGAATCTGCTAGTGAAAAGACCAGACGGCTCGATTACCAAATACACATTCAATGATGCCATACCGGAGATTGACGATTTTCATAAAAATTTTTCCATCGCCCGAAGGGAAGTGCCTGTTATATTCCCTGTCGATGTTCAAATGTCGTAATGTCGTGGGTTGCAGTAATAGTTCATGTGCCCAAGTAATATGAATGAAAACATTTAAATTGAAAGTGTTTTTTTTATGTTTAGTTTATATAAGGTGTATTATTATTATTATTATTATTATTTTTTTTTTATTCTTTCCTTTTTTATTTTTGTTTATAGCCACATAGAGGTTAAATTAAAAGTTGCGCAGATTAGTCGTACTGAGGGAAAACGACTTGGAATGGAGATTATTTTTTTTTTGTTTTTTTAATTGTTATTTTTTATTATGGTTTGCTGGTCTTTTGGGGCATGGTGTGGTTTCTCTTAACGTGGGATTAATATTTGATAATGGATAGAGATAATCATGAAATTCCATCATCAAGGTTAAAAGAATTTGAGCGGAATTCTCTTTCATTTCAGTCAATTTTTCAAACTATTGTAGCTGGTGATGATGAAGATACTTCTAGTAATTTTGATATCCCAAAAAATCAATATATATTTATGAATGAGCTGGTAAGAAAAAATGTAAATACAAGTAGGATGTCGTTTTGGAATTGCCGGGGTTGGAGGACTGCGCAGGATGTGATTGAAACTTTTTTGTCGGATTCAGATACAGATATATTAGGCCTATGTGAAACTTTTTTAGATGATTTTTCAATTGAAAATATACATGTAAAAGATTACCAATTTTTTCACATCGGTCGGAAAAGACAAAAACAAGGGGGTCTAGGTGTTTTGATTAAAAATTGCATACCAGCACGTATAAGGATTGATTTTTTGCCAATGAATATTGAAATGATTTTTGAATCTTGTGTAGTTGAATGCTCTTTTCCAAATAATCGGAAGGTTTTAATTGCAGTTATTTACCGTACTCCGTCATCCAGCCAGATAGAATTTAAAAATCATTTTGAAAGTATGTTGGATAAATTAGCTAGTCTTAATACTCCTTATTTAGTTATGGGTGATTTTAATATTGATTTAATGAAACTCCTATCTGCAGATCAGAATAGAATAGATAGAAATATTTTGCAGTTTTTGGAGGGCCCACTATCTTATGGACTAAACCCCGTATGTTTTGTGCCCTCTAGAATAGCTGATACATCATTTTCACTTATTGATAATATTTTTTCACCTTATAGTGCTGTTAATACATTTATTATTCCTGATGATTCATCTGACCACTGTATAATTATGTCTGATTTTCTTATAAATTTTCCGCATAATAAAAAAAATCAAACCAAGCGTAGAGATTTTTCACATAAAAATGTGTTAAGGTTAAAAGAAGGGCTTGGTGATGTTGATTGGAGTCCTGTAATTGATGAGAAGGATCCGAACCAATCATTAGATAAATTTTATTATATTATGAATGAAAAGCTTGATCTTTTTTGCCCATATAAGAGCCCGAGAGGAAAGAAACTTACCCCAAAAAAACCTTGGATAAATGAATCACTTTTGAGATCTATTAATGAGAAAAATCGTTTATATAAAATTAGAATAAAATATCCCACGGAAATAAATATAACGCGTTTTAAAAATTATAAGAATATGCTGGTAAGGATCCTTAGATTAAGTGAAAGACTTTATTATGAAAAATCTTTTCGAAATTCAGATTCCCCTAGAAAAACTTGGAGTTTGATTAATGATAAAATTGGAAGAAATAAAAAGTTGTTACACCCTGAAGTGTTATTTGATATTAATGGTAAAGAATTTAGAGGACCACAAGCTGTTGCTAAGAAGTTTAGTGAATATTTTGCTAGTATTGGATCATCTGTTGTTTCAGGAGAAGTTGACCTTTCTTCCCCAAGGTCGCATAAAAAATATCTACCGCCCACTGAAGATACGAGCATATTTATGGCCCCGGTTACTTTTTCAGAATTTCAAAAGGTCATTAAGAATTTAAAAAATGGTAATTCATTGGGATATGATGAACTTTCAACTAATTTGCTAAAAAATATTGCAGGTGTAATTTTTGAACCATTGCTTCATATTTTAAATTTATGTATTTTCTCAGGTACATTTCCTAAAAGATGGAAAATTGCACGTGTAATACCATTACATAAAAAAGGAGATAAATCTGATACAAATAATTATCGTCCTATTGCAATTTTATCACCATTGTCTAAAGTATTGGAAAAAATTTTAAAAGGAAGGATTACTAATTATCTAGATAAAATAAATTTTTTTACCAAATATCAGTTTGGATTTAGGGCAGGCCATTCGACAGAACAAGCAGTTGCAGCTCTTGTATTAGAAATAAATGACTGCTTAGATAGTAATTATCATGTATCTACTGTTTTTTATGATGTTAAAAAAGCATTTGACACTTTAAACCATGAAATTCTTTTTGATAAAATGGAAAATTCCGGTATAAGAGGGAAAGGACTAGAAATAATAAGATCATACCTTTATGGACGTAAAATCGTGGTAGATGTTGATGGACATTTGTCTAGTTTAAATGATCTTGAAGATATTGGTGTCCCACAAGGATCGGTATTAGGTCCGCTTTTATTTTTGATGTATATTAATGATCTTCCACGATGTTTGCAGGGAAATAATGGTCTTGCAATTTTATTTGCAGATGACACAGCTGTTTCTGTTAAAGCGAAGGATTCATCTACATTGATTCAAAATTTGTTTAACACTGTTAGTTCAGTTAATCGATGGTTTGTTTCTAATTATTTAGTACCGAATTTTAAGAAGACTGAATTTATGGTTTTTGGTCATTCAAAACGTGCTACTAAAAAAATTTCATGTCAGGAGCTTCAAGTTGGTGAGCATAAAATACGTAGAGTTCAATCGTATCGTTATTTAGGAGTTTTTATTGATCCCCTTTTGTCATTTCAAACTCATATTGATCATTTAAGGGTGAAACTTTCGCAAAATATTGGGTCTATGTATCGTTTGCAACATGTTTTTCCATTTTCAATTTTAAAAATAATTTATCATTCTTTGATTGCTCCTTATTTAAATTATTGCACAATTATTTATTTAAATACTTTTTGGACGCATATAAAACCCCTACAGATCCTTCAAAATAAAGCAGTGAGAATACTTGGAAATTTTTTACATCGTCCATCAAAACTTAGAGATGCATCGGAAAATGAAACATTATTTCTTTTCTTGAATTTATTAGATCTGAAACATATAAGAGAACTTAATATATCAATATGGCATTTTAAAATACAAGATCCTAGTAGTTATTTTTATGAAAAATCTCTGTTGATTCTGCCCCCTCCTTCGGCTCTTAGGTGTTCTGGAACATATCGAATTCCCCTTGTTAATTGTGAAAGATCTAGATTTTCAATTAGATACCAAATACCATTTATTTCAAATAAATATAGGCTGAAAGATAGAATTCAAATTGAGGCATCATTTCGGCAAATATCAGTTCTAAGGAAGAAAATATTAAAATTATGTATTGACCTGTGATGGTGGAATAGAAAATTTTTTTATTATTATTATTATTTTTTTGTTTATATTTGTTACCCATGTTGGGATAGCCTTCCGTGCCTCACTTGTCCAGCGTTTGTTTTCTTTATGTTTGTTATGTTTTTTGTTTTTTTCTTTAACCAGGTTTTTTTTTCTTTTCTTTTCTTTCTCTCTTTTGTTATGATGAGAAAATGTTTTTTTTTGTTTTGTTTTTTTTTGTTTTTTACCCAATTTTACGAGCTTTGCTCTCTGTTGGGGGTATATGTTTTTTGTTATGTTGAATTAATCAAATAAACAGTAAACAACAGTAAACAACAGGAATGGGGGAACGGGATATGATCAATAGCCTTGAATTGAGCCTTTCAACGTCTCTACGATGTTGCAGTTGCTTTCTAGTTCCAGAGGCATCAATTAATGGGAGAAGTACCAGTGCCCTCCCCCATGATTTTTTCCCAGTCTAGGTTTTGAAAAACACCTTTTTGGAGTATTTTCGTTCAAAAACGCCATTTTTTGGCATTTCTAGTAAAAAAAATGAAAAAAGGCACAAATTTGTCCCCTCCCCTAAAAATTAAAAATACACTCCCAGATAAATTTTAGTGAATTGATACCAATAGCCTAGATTAACTACTAGGACTAGCCTAGTTTTGTTAATCGGCGGACTATTTATGAAATTTGCTAAGGAGACTGGGAGGTGTCCTACAATATGAAAAATTGTAAACATCAGGTTTTATTGTTTTAACCACGGAGATTATGATGGTACCCTTTAAATTCTTTCAGGTTCCCCAGTCTTTCCTTTCCATTAATGAGATGAAACAAGTCAAGTTTATAAAAAGCACATAGATATAAAAATTAGATTTCAAATAATCCCTTAGGCGGTTCTCCTTGATATTTTAGTGCTCCACTAGCGGAAGAGAAAAAAAGGAGACCTCAGAGCTTTTTATGCAGAAAGTGATTTTTATTGTTGTCCAAGCTAGGGGGGGGTTTAATTCAGCTGTGAGGGTTTTGACCACAACAATTCCAATACTGCACATCTAATTTCAATTCGACGCCATTTTGAGGGGTTTCAGGCTCTTTTTCGAAACTCCTCCAAATTTGTTTTAGGAATTGGTGTTATTTTTGGAGTTTAGGCTCAAATGGGATAAAGAACCTTTTGCTGTTTATTTAGAATTTGTTTACAAACTTTATATTGTCTGTTTCGTTTTTTCAGTGGGCGAAATATGGTTTTGGATTTAATTTATAACTCTTCTCCTGAGAATTTTACTATTTTCAAATGCCCTTGCAATGACGGCGATTATCATGCAGTTGAGAAACTGATTTAGGTTGCCAAACATGACTGCTGGCCTCAGCAAAAAGAAATTCACAAATAAATCGGACAGTCTTACCGTTTGACCTATCTACTAGATGGGGGCTTGCGTGGATTGGATTTGTTGAGCCTGCACTGCTAGAATAACGTAAAGCCGACCCCGGTTCGCTTCGTTTGCCATGTGCTCCCAGACACGAATGACCATACCGAGCACACATAGCTAAAAATGACAGAATCCTTGATTATGACTAAGTCCGTATAGCATGCACTTAACAAAAATCTACAAAACCATTTCAATTTTTTTTATAGTGTCATAGGGTTGTGAGGAGTCAGAGATAGTATATTTAACTAACCAAGTTCACAGCTATGTTACAAGTACCATGTATGTGACTGCATTAGTATGTGAATTGTTGAAATGTATCTTGATTTGTTGATGTTTTCTTCAGGTTATTACTCTCTATCTTTGTTGTATATTTTGTTTTACTGTATAAATTTTTGTTTCACTATTTATTTTTTTCTTTTCTTCTTTAGCTATTTCAGTATAATTCATTTTCTTTTTTTCGCTCTCGTGGGTTCATTCCCATAGTACCTACAGCGCAATCAGTTATTCATGTGTCTATAGCTCCTTAGCAGATATTTTGAACATAGTTTTAAACAAGAATTTTTTTTTTATTGTCTGGTGATTTAGAAAGACTCCAAGACTATAATATTTTATCCCAAGGAAGGCGACTTAGCGAGCTTGAAAATAGTCCTTTGATGAAGTTGGTATTGTAAATAATTATGTGGGGCTAATCAAAATCCGATCAATGCAAACCCTGTTTGTAATAGTAAATATATTTCAAGTTTTGGGGGAGAGGAGGTTCACCAAAGGAAATTATTATCTTACTGCATTTCAGCTCAATATTCAGGGTCTCTCCTCGTTGATATATTATTTAAGACAGATTGTACCAAGGTGGACAGTCCGATGTTGTTGGCTTGGTTGAGACGCTTTTGGGTTCTGGTAATGAAATGCTATTGGATATCACTGGTTACAAGATGGAAGAAATAAACTGATGCAGGATGGATGAAGGTGGTCTTGCGATGTATGTATTTTGTAATTTGCCAAATTGTGCATGGGATGATTTATCAAGAAATTATGAAGGTATTCTTGAGCGAGAAAAAAGTTGATTGAAATTAGATTTAGTTTATCGATCTAGCTATAAATAATATTTAGCGTTCTCCTAGGGGTGCGGTACCGTTGTTTCATCGGAATCCAGAAAAAAAAAATACTTGACTTAATACTAAAACGTCCGTGCCAGGTAAATCACAATGGGTAGTTTTAACATGAATTTGATGAATTCAAGGTCTTCAGCTTCAGTTGATTTTCTGTCAAATATGCTTGCCGCAGAAGCTCTACCAACTGCGTTCATCCCTTCACGCTTAACTAATATTACAACGTCTTTGATTGAGATCATCTCTACCCTTGGCTTGGTGCAGAACGCAATCTTAGCTACTGACAGTTCTGACCTTTTCCCAATATATTCTCAGTTTGTTTTATGCCTAAGAAGAATAATTGGACTCAAGTCTCTGATTCTTCTTCTGCTAGGTTTGGTGAAAAAGGAGTTATCTTCTCTTGGTTCTAAATTGGTAGAGACTTCGTGGAGCATTTTTGATAATGAAATTGATTTTACTTTCTTATGTGAGTCCTTTTACGGAACCGTAAAAGGGTTTATTCTTGATGCTTATAAAGCACCGCCTTTTAATCGTTTGTGTTAAAGGACTTCCTCTGAGCCCATGTATGACATCTGGGCTTCTCAAAGGTTGGAGAAGGAAAAATAATCTCCGGAAGGTATTTAAGTCCACTACACCTTCAGCGAGTGCTATTCGTGTATCTTACAAAATTTACCGGAATATATTCCTGGTGTAGAAAAGCCAAGTATTTCTATTCTTTAAATAATTTTTCTGCGTGTGGCAATGATGTTCATAAAACTTGGAACGTAATAAATTATGTACTTAAGCCCGTACATCTCTCACCTATGAGTCTGGTCATTGGTGATAAATCTGTGGAGGGTGAGCTTAATATCTAAGAGATATTCACTTATTTCTTCGCTAATATTGGTAATAATATTGTTTCTACAGTTACTTTGTCTCGGTTTAAACCGGACATAAGATTTTATCTTAGACCACCAGTAAATCAAATTACAAAGATTGTTAATGGCTTGAAAAGATCGTTTTCTTCGGGTTCAAATTCTATTCCTATTAAGGTAGTTATTCCTTACTATTACTTACCTTATAATTACTATACTCAAGATAACAAAGGTAGTTAAATCCTTTCTTCCTTCAATAATTTTGTCTCTAACAAAAGTAGTCAATCTTTCATTTGAATGTGGGGGTTTTCCTGATGCTCTCAACTGTGCTCGGGGATTATTGTTACTTAAAAAGGTGGACCACGAATTGACCCAGAAAACTATCGACCAATTTCGATATTAGTAGTATTTAGTAAAATTTTTGAAAACGCTATGCTTTCGTGTCTCATTGCTTTTCTAAATTCTAAACATCTTCTTCATGATTTTCAGTTTGGTTTCCGAATGAAGCACTCTACTGAACATCTTTGCACGACCCTTTAGAATTTTGTATATTCTGCGTCATATTTGGGATTAATTCCTAATGCTATATTCCTGGATATTCGTAAGGCAATTGATTCCATGACTCAAGAAATTCTTTTTTGTCGAAGATGTCTAAATTTGGTATAACAGAAAATGTATTATGTTGGTTTAAGTCTTATTTAAATGGTAGATTAATTTCTGTTGATCCGGTTTTTCCGCTCACCGTCAGAGGTGAATTATGGCCTTCCCCACGTTCTCCTGATGTCCTTGATTCGATTGTTGATAAAAGAACACTTGGCACTTCGGGAAGTTGTGAATCAGAATTTCAGTTAAACCTAGCAAATTTGTTTGAGCGAATAGTTCAATGGTTTGATGCTGATTATCTTACTCTAAATTTTTCCAAATCAAGATTTTGTTTTTTCGTACGTTTCAGAGAGTACGTTTCACGTTTCCTCGGTTTTCTGAAGGTATTTTTTCAGTGCTTAATCCAATCGCATGTTTCTTATTGTCCGATAGTATTAATGGCAACTTTTCCTTTGCTTTTAAAACCGCTTTCTAAGGTTTACGATAAAGCTTAAAACCTCATTCAGGAAACTAATCGTTCAAGAGTTACCGTTTTACTCGATCTCCGATCACTGTATATTCTCTCGTGAGCATGTTTTACTTTTTCTTAACTTCATGGTGTCCTCCCCCAACCCTTAAGTGTTCCACCGTCCTTTACCTCTGATCAAAATAAGCATATTTTTCATAATAAAAAGGCATATTCAAATTCCTTTTACTTCTTGTGTAAGGTAATTTTGATTTTGTAATAGCGAGTCATATTCTTTGTAATAAGGCGCCTGAACCCTGTTGCGGTAATTCAAAATGACTTTCCGTGGCATTTTATTTAACTAAGACCTACAGACCAGAAATGTACGCCTTGGAGCCCCTCCCCCAAAAAACTAACTTTTCTTGAATTTATGGGCCCGTCTTATTCAAATTGACAAATAAAATGAGCTTCTTTTTCGTATTGGCAGTCCCCCTTCAATATTTTTATCCCCCCCCCCCGAAAAAAACAAAGAAAATTCCAGCGTACATTTTTGGTAGGCTGTATATAAAACAGTTCGTGGTAACGAACTGTAAGTAAGGAGCGATCCGGCTCAATAGCAACCGAAAATCTAAAAACGGAGTTTTGATACCAATAGATATATCAAAAGAATTGGCTTATTATGTTGATTTTAAATAAATAAGGTTCATTAACTTTAGTCTAGCCGATTAAATTCTACCAGATTTTTTACAGAAAATTTGCCAGATTTTCAAAAAAAAGGGGGGGGGGGAAACCTTATAAGCAATAGAATCTTAATGACAATCACACCCTCAGATTCAGGATTTTTTTGTAGTGGTTTTGAGCTCCTATCTGCAAAAGTCTAGAATTTTGTTTTATTTTTGCCAGAAGAAAGATTTTTTTTTCCCAGGAGTGATCGTATCGACCCAGTCATAGAATATCGTGAGAGGGCTCATTCAAATGGATACGAAGTCTAATGCCTTTTTTAAATGACCAAAAATATTGGAGGGTAACTTGACCCCTCCCCGCCCCTTTTTTCCCAAAGTCGTCCTATCAAACTTTTGAGATATAAATTTTGCTCATCATAGTTGAAAGGTCCAATAAGTATGCCTTTGGATATAACATGACCTCCCCCCACAGCCCCAGGGGAAAGGTCTTTAAGTCATAAAATTTGCCTATTTCTTACATATAGTATTTGTTATCGTGAAGTATGTATACGTTTTCGGGTGGGGGGATTTTTTGTGTTTTTTTTTTGACGGGGGAATATTCTATGGGGAGGGACGTTTCCAGGGGGTGAACTTGTCAGGGGAAATTATAAACTAGGGGAATTTGCCAGAATCCCTATACAAAATTCTTTTTAAATGTTTTGCTTTCTCTTTTCCGTCTCAGTTTTACACGTGGATTTATTAAAGGTAATTGTCCGGGGTAGATTTTCATCGGGATTGAATTGTTTACAGGATATTTCCGTGAGGAGGGAGATTTCTTCGTGGAAGTGGGACCAGATTTCCTGGCATTACTTAAAAACGATCAGAAATTACATTAAAAAACAAGTTTTTTTACGGAAAGTAAGGAGCAACATTAAAACTTAAAACGAACAGAAATAATTACATGTATGAAAGGGAGCACCCATGAAAAATAATAACGGTTTCGAAATTCAAAAATAAATCTTCAGATGCAGTGATTGAGGTATTTTGTTTGTTTTACTTGCCACTGATACCGCATCCACTGTTTCCGCATTACAGGTTTAAGGTCCTAACACTTACCAATGAAAGTACTCAGTACTCAGTACTCAGTAGTATGATATAGTGGCCTCTCTTGTCAGTAACTGTGTGACCGTTACTGTGTGGAACAGTGTATTATCCTGTGATTTTGGGGCCTTGTCAACCCCTTTCCAGAATTACCTTGGATTTGAGATTTTATTAATAGGATCTCTTTTCTTAAGATATCCTGTTAACGAATTTCTCCCATTTAAGTCCATATTGATTAGGCAGACGGCTGTAAGAAACTTATGAAATTGAAAGCTTTTATTAATTGAAAACGTATGAAATTTTTTTCAACTTTTTTTTTACATGTCTTAAAATGACATGAAATATACTTAAAAAAAATCATATTTAATATTTTCGAAATCAGAATGATATAGATATGTTAGTCGTGATTTTTACTATTAGAAAAATAACGTTTGTAGCAACACTTTTCTTTTTATTTTTGCCTTGGAATATTTTAAACTTGAAAAAAACTTTCTTGAATAAAAAACCGGCTGTTAAAAACAGTCGAAAAAATTCAACGCAAATTCCTTTAGAATGAGCCGAATTACCAATTATCTGGACCATTGTAAACGTTTTTAGAAGAAGTGTTTTTAAATCCTTCCATTAAAGTTTTCCTATCCCAAAGCGCTCGAATGAAACTTCGTTTTCTTCCTTTAAGTTTGGGTCAATTTTAACGTATGAAAGCAATTCGTGATTTGGTTCGTTATTTTACCGAAACAGAGTGCTAAGATTATTTATGCAACAGTTAATGATTTAATTTTGTTGTTTTTAAGTAAAGACACGGCCACACATTCGATATTGGGGTGAAATTGTTAAAATTCAATATTCGTTTATTTAAGGCAAATAAAAATCAGACCACAGAGAAAAAGAGAATGTTATATACTTCCTTGTAAAATAGTTTATTTTTGTGACACATTGTCGCAAGCCGATCGAATTATTCCTCGTTTCTGGACAGAAAAATAGCCTCGCCTTCTTAAAACACGTTAATTAATGCTTCGGGCTGATTAATGATGATCAACAAATCTAGACAGAGATGGGGAGACAAATCACTCCGCCTTTTTATAACCCCATTGACTCTTTTGTGACAAAGACAAATATTAAGCCAGTAAAATGAAAGACAAGCTATATATATATATATATATATATATATATATATATATATATATATATAAGTAGAAGTGACCCTAAAGCCCCCATCCCTCACCCCTGCTGCCATCTACAATTTAGTTTAATGCTGACGGGACATAATTTATTCAAAGGATTATCGATCGAGTCTAATCGGGGGGGTGTGTCAAGGTCAATCGATCTGTTGTTGTTGTTTGGCCACGTGCGAATGACATGAGGGGTGATTTACATAATCGATTGGGAATTTTATTGATCCGATAACGGGAAACAGTTAGATCACATGTTTCCTTCTCAGCCAATCAGAGAGTCGGATACATCCTCCTTCTCAGCCAATCAGAGGCCTGCTTACATATGATTTTCCCCATTACATAACAATTCACCCTTGAGATTTCGTATATAACGGGCATGCAATATGATTAAATTATCAGAAAGTTCCAGAACACAATGGATAGAACACATGAAATTATTGATGAACTTGAAGCCTTGGCAGCCACAATTAGCAATGTAAGTTCTGTTTTCATTTTTTATTTTCAAAATAAAATTGTTTTCCGTGGTCAACCTCTACTATATTCGGGTAAAACCCCACCTCCCCCCCTATACAAACGTCCCTATATGATGTTTATACTCGATAAAAAGTGTAAAATACGCTCTTTTTTCGTTATGTAAACCCCATCCTTCCTTCCCCCTTTGTTTACGACCTTAATTCTAGCAAAAAGAAATAATTTTCTTTCGTTAAATTTATGCAATTTTAAGTGTCTATATACTAGCTAAAAGCGATCGTAAGGGGAGTGGGTTTAAGAAAAAGATACATTGCTTTATTATGCGTAAATTGAATAGCATTTTTACCATATCTTTCGGTGGATGGAGGGGGTATTTTCCCATGTCTTTTCTCAGGGATATTTTCCGTGGGGGTTATTTTCCGTGGGCTTTTTTTCTGGGGGTGTGATAAATATATAAACTAGGCTGGCTTTTGAACGGCTCAGTGAGTCTTCTTTCTCAGATTCAAAAAAGGATGCAATTAGTATATTTCACGAAATTTTTTACGCAGTGCTTTCTTAGTGATAAATGCTTTGTCTAAACAAAATTACATGGATGATGATACTAACTTTCTTTCTGTAAAAAAGGGGCAAATTATTTCAATACTAACTTTTTCCCTTCTTTTTAAGGCCAATTGTGAAGAATGCCAATCCCCTCCACCCAAGAAAGCAAGAGTGGACGAGACAAGACCATCCATTATTAAGTACGTTGGCTCGACCCCAAAACAAGTGCAACCATCTGTGCAGACAACACTGCAATCAGGACAAAAACTAAAGAGTAAATGGACAACTGCTTTCTATGGACTACCTGCCCCGACTACACAAAGCCCGCCACCGATGGTGCAACAAGTTTCGCCTGGACCTTCGGGCATTCAAATACTGCAGCCGGGATATGCAAATGTAAGCGTTTTTTTCCTACCTATTATATAGAAATATCTATCAATTTCATCCAACTATTATAGGCCTTTTCCACATGCAACATTTTCGAACACTGCGTAAAAGTATATCTCAGTGGGAATATTGAAGGATTTTTTCTCCCCAAAGGAAATATAATGTTCTCCCTTTTGAATCACGTCAAGTGCATGCATTCGCCCTTTTGCTAAATTAGATTAGTGAAGCCAAAAAAGGCACTATATTCTGGTCATAGTAAGGTTTGGTAATTTCTATTGCGATATAAACGAATGGTTCGCCTTGCCTCTACAAATATTATAAAAAAAAAACTATATATCTGAATGAGTTGTGTATCATGAGAGGAGATGGCTATCCTTTTCAAATCATGTTTTTTTCCCAGAGCAGATAAAAAGTATTAATATGAAATTTTATTTGGAGGAATTGTTTGAACAAAATCAAAACCTACTATGTCATGTTTTAGATTGTAAATATCTTATACTAATATAAGATATGTCGCGGGTCCGGAGAGTGCTGTGGGGCAAGGTTAGGGAAGTGCCGGGGGGATGCGCCACGGGTCAGGGAAGTGCCACAGGGATGCGCCACGGAACCGAGAAGCATCGCGGGAAGCGATGCGGGCCAGGGAAGCGCCACAGGATGCGCCACGGGCCAGGGAAGCGCCACAGGATGCGCCACGGGTCAGGGAAGCGACACAGAGATGCGCCACGGGCCAGGGAAGCGCCACAGAGATGTGCCACGGGTCAGGGAAGCGCCACAGAGATGCGCCACGGGCCAGGGAAGTGCCACAGAGATGCGCCACGGGCCATGGAAAGCGCCACAGGATGCGCCACGGGCCAGAGATGCGCCACGGGGCAGGGAAGTGCCACAGAGATGCGCCACGGGCCAGGGAAAGCGCCACAGAGATGCGCCAAGGGTCAGGGAAGCGCCACGGGGGAAGCACCAAAAAAAAAAAAAAAAAAAAATTTGAACACTGAAAATAAACGAACAAATTGTCGCCTTCTATGTCATATCTTAGATTATCTTCAGTTGTATTAACCAAATGTTATTAAGCAATAATAATCCAAATTTTAAAAAAAGTAGGGGATGATTTGAACACTTTGAAAATAAGCTATTTTTCATTTGTAGGTTGTCCTGGTTCCATACTCCCCATCTCCCCCCTGCTCGTCAGTTGGAGAAGGAGAAGAAGATGCACATGTGGAGCTCTCCAACAATTCACTATGTGATGATTTACATCAAATTCCTTTTAATATTGATGAGTTTTTTGCTGATTTTTTAACTAATTTAGATAGTAGCACAGTTGAACAGGGGGACTTACCTTTGCTAAGTCCAAACACATTGCAAATTTTAGACGATTTTACCCGGGAATTAACAGGGAACCCTCCAACCTCCGATACCCTAACGACTCCACTTCGAACAACTGAAGTGGAGCATTCGCCAGATATTGTTGAACAGCTTGGAGGAGGGGGTAATATACAAGAGGGGGAGGGGGGTACAACTCTCCCGGACTTTCAGCTGTCCAACAGAATTTTAAATAATATAGTTGTTTTCACTGCAACGTTTGGTGACCCTTTTAATTCGCTTTTGTGTGGTAATTTTGTTTTTGACCCTGTAGAAATTGTACACAACTATGTAGACAAAATTCGTGCACTTCTGGAGAACCAGATTCAGTTGTGGGGAGGTAGGGATTCAATTAAGGTTTCCATTGTTTTAAAAGTGTTTTATTTAAATGAGGGAAAAAGCGAGGTTTACTATCATTTTATACATTCCGAGATGCGTTTGGTTTATTCAAATTTAGAAAATTTTGAGGGAGCTTTCTTAGATTGGGTGGATCAAATTATAACGTATCTTGAGAACTATAATGAAAACGGTAGTGGATCTCTAGTTCTTTTTGTTGAAAATTTAAGCGTAAATATTTGTAAAATTAAGAAAGATTTTATTTTAAGAGGGGGGGCAGGCGGGGGATATGAAAGGGATACAGTTTTAAATTATAATCCAGATCTAGTAGGTTGTCGTGGTGTCCAGAAGATCTGTTTTGAAACAGATCAAAAGTGTTTCCGATATGCTTTCCTCATATCAGCATTCGAGCCTCTAGCTCGGGACGCTACTAAGACGAATTTAGACAATTGGGCTGTACATGGGAAGGAAGGGTCCGCTTTCCCCATTGTAGATTTTTCTTGTTTAGAGGGGAAATACCCAGTGACGCTTCGTTCCATTGATATTTTTGAAAAGGCTAATGCCCACTTAAATATTGGCGTTACTGTGGTACAATATGAAACAGAATTTGAAGATGGGGTTCGTTCTAAAAAGAAGGGGGTGGTCTTCCCCGTAAGGGGTCCCTCAGTTGATTTGGTTAAACACTGGGTTTGGTTGCTTTACACACCACCTAGTCAACCGAACACAATCGGTCATTTTAACCCTATCACTGACATTAGTAGAGTTCTGAGGGAGGGTAAGAAAAGGGGGACTCGTTTCTACTGTCCAACATGCCTCTCTAGATTTTGGACTGAACTAAAGTTACAAAATCACATGAAGCATTGTAGCCGCCACGGCTACCAGACAGTGGAAACGGTTTCAGGGGATAGGGCAATTCTACGTTTCAAAAATTTTCAAAATACCCTTCTCCAGTGCAACAAAATATCTTTAGACTGTGAAGCTAAGCTGGTGGAGGTGAATGACCCCCAATTTCCAAACCGAGTCAAAGAACATCAGGCTATTGCAGTGTCCTACGCCCACGCACAAAGAGACAATTCTAACACCATGCGGTTGTTAGAAATAGTTGAAACATTGGATGAGCGGGAGTGCATGGTCAAGGCACTGACTAAACTGATTGGCACGGCTAATGGTGCTATTTCTCGTTTGAGAAATACCCATTATCCAATGGTGTTGTCTGCAGAGGATCGTCTCGCGA
>JAQQPU010002022.1:0-18851 GCA_029168905.1 Artemia sp. Kazakhstan ARC1039 | reverse complement strand
AGGTGGCAGCAGGGGTGAGCAGTGGGACCTTTAGGGTCACTTCTACTGTTGTTAAATCTTATAGTGTTTGACTCATGCACTAAAGCATGCAGAAGATGATGGAATGGGATTCATTCATTAATAGCTATGGAATGTTTAGAAGAGAGCGGGAGTGAGTGGGAAGAGCCGTATAGGTACCGGCCGGCCTATATGCCTTAAACTGCTGGGGACAGGCGGCTCAAGTACCCAAACTTCCCACAACCCATCATTAAAAAAAAGTAATTTTATATGGAGAACCCGTTATTAGCTGATTAGGGGATATTTTTATTTCCAGCGGCTTGTTTACAGAAGAGCAGGAAGGATTTCTGACTATCTGAAGATACTTTTGTGGAGTCAAAGGGATGAAAGGACCAATTTGGTAGTCCATGTGCCCTTATAGAAAATATGGAACTGGAACTGGATGCTGAATGCGTGTTTAAAACTTAAAGTTGTCAAGAATTGTGCGCAATTTTTGCCGGTGTCCTTTTTGTTTTTCTTTTGTTATATTCCTCTTTAGTACATTTTTGTTGAGTACAAAATGTAACAATAAATTATTATTATTATGACAGACCCCCCTTCTTTTCCCGAATTTCTTGTTGAAAATGATGCTACAAGATTTGAACTTTGCCTAGATCACAAAAAAGTTGAAAGCAAGATAGGAGACGGAAAATTTTAAGTTCAAAGCTAATATTTAACATGTAAAGGGCATGATTATCAAACTGTTTATGGTAGTTAACAATAGGTAAAGGGAGACATCTTCCGATAGGAACTGAAACTAAAACAAATGTTATTTCGAAAACAGTATGTATTTCAAACAGTATAGTTTTTACGCTGGTTCCAAATTTACAAAATGTAGCGAGCCTACAATTATTTACCTAAAAAAACGAAATATAATTTTTTTTCCAAGGGCGATCATTGAGCCGTTTTCTGTCTTTTTTTCTTAACCATTAATATCAAACCATTAATAGTCAGTGATCCAGGGACCGTTATCTTACAAGGGGTGGCTCACATTCGCTGCAGTTGGTTTGAGGGTGGATTCTAGGGTGATCGGGGGCGCTGATAACGAATATCAGGGTGCACGAGTTCGCACGCGTGTGGAAAATGGTAATTGTAGCCTGTAAAATCAAATTTGGCCTATAACGATGTCATACCGCTCTTGATTTTATTTCCACGGTAAAATAAGCTGAAAATTTTATAAACTTGACATATTCTGAATCCTAAGAACAAGTACTTTCACTCGGTATTTTTAGTTTTTCCCCACAATCTTTTTTATTAACCCTTATTTAATTTAGAAAACAAGGTTTTTAAATATACTTTTTCTTAGTTTTTTCGATTTTTCTGAAATTTTTGCTTACAAAAGTATATTTTTTTATGCTTTATTTGAATTCTGCTCGTTATTACGAATCAAACCATGTACCTCTTTTAAAAAAAATCTTAATCCTTGAGCAACTATTTATTTTTTCTAAATAACGTCATAGCTTTCAGAAATTGGTCTGCAATGACCAGATTTTTTTTAATTTTTTTTTAGCTGTTAAAAAAAATGAGAACGAATCGAACTGCACATCATTCGAACCATCAGAAGGTGCTTTACACGTTGTTAATAAAAACAAAGTCGAGACTTGAATCCGCAAGAATATACAAGCGTTTGAACAAGAGAATCCCCCCCCCATAAAAAGAGAATTTTCTGAATAGTGGCGTTTTACTCGAAATATTTTGAAGAGAACCTATGATTTTTATCTCACTAAACGATAGATCGCTCTTTTTTTTAATCAAATCATGTATTTACATTCTATAGAAATAATATTTTTAACTAAGAAAAAAAACAAAAAACAAAAAAACAGATACCTAGTTCTGGGATCGCATGCGCGAATTTGGTATATTTTTTATGCTTTATTTGAATTCTGTCATTAGCATAATGCTCGTCATTATGAGTCAAACCATGTGCCTCTTTTCCAAAAAATCTTAATTCTTAAGCAACTATTTATTTTTTTCTGTAGTATTGGATACAATCTGGCTTACGTAGGCTCATATACGAGCCTCAAGGTGGCGAAGCCGTGTGAACCTGTGGTGCAGAGGTGACTAAGGCTGATTTAAGATACTATTTTCTTTAAATCCCAGCATAGCAGGGGCCAATGATCCAATCGGTTAGATTGGGTCAACGGCCACTGATGTAGTAGACGGTAAATGTCATGATCAACTGAAAGTAAGGTTTAGACGACTGCATTAGGAGTTTAATATCATAACAAATAAAAAATCAAATATTTAAAACTGAACATGAAACGGTGGCTCAAATCTCTTTTTCTTCTTCATCTTCGTCTTGGGACTCGTTCTGATTCACATCGGAAAGTAGGCATTTTTGGGGGGTCAGCTCCACACTTGCATGCGCTGTCACAGCAACCTATTTTGGAGCATTTCCAGTGGAAGCCGCAGTTCGTCTTGTCACAGTTGCAAAAAGTATGCGATGCTAGCCCATACGGCATCGCAGAAACTAGGTCTGGCCTTAGTTCATGATCTTTAATTCTCCAGCCCATATCGGTAGCCTGAGGTAAATCAATACAGGGCTTGTGGCTTTGGATCCAAATCAGTGACTGAAAAATGCACCTTTCCAAATGAAGCAGAAACGAGATATCAGTTGGTGGTAAACGCTGCAAATCCTCCAATCTTGAGTACAAAAATGCTCGAAGACCATTCAGACTATTGAAGTTAGTCACACTTCTGCTATACACTGTAACCACAAGCTGCTTAAAGACGTTGACTAAACCATCACTTTGCGCAGATGATGGCTTCTCTGCAAGGGCTCGAACTTATCACCTAAAGACCCCAACAAAGTTCTGAAGACTTCGCAGCTCGAAAAAAGCGGACCTTTCCAATTCCATACAGAAAGCCTGTGGTGTCACATCCACTCAAGCTGTGGACAAGCGGCAAGGCGTTGCAAAATGTTACTCCTAGTTTTTGTGCTGCCGTATGCATAGGTATGCAGTAGCACGGAAGCTTAACCCAGAGCTGCTTGAGGCCGAGACTAGCAAGATACTGGAAGTAGTATGCAGCTAGTAAGACGATATCAGTATCGTTGGCTTGAATTATCACAAGTGTGCTCTTTCGTCTTGCGGCAACTGCTGTGTGGTATAATACCCAAGTGTCTGCCTCCTCATGGCAAGGCAAGATATCGTCATCAACAGAGCTTCCATGAGGCGTAACGGTAACAGCTCTAAGTCGACTCTCGGAACCTCCAGCGAGATGAGCCATCAGACGGGTCAAAATTTTGTACTCCCAAACCTCAAAAAGAACTTTCAAGAGTCAACCTTTGGCTGAGCGACTACTGAGAATCCCGTCCCAGAGTGTTGCAACTTTGCTAGGGGAAGTGAACAGGCTGGAAATATTTCCTTTAGGATCTCTTCTTCTTTCTCGACAGCCAGATGCTTCTTTGAGGTTGAACGAGCAGTCATAATGGGTACTATCCCCACTAAGACCGTCATACCTGTCACCAACCAAATGGATAGACTGACAAGCTTCGGGTATGTTCCTAAGAATCCCATCGTAAACTCTTATTCCAAAATCTGCTAGTGTCTCATTTTGTTCTGGTCGATAACACCTTATGACACTCATGACATCAACTATATGGTCAGATCGAGGAGAGTCTTCAAAAAGCGTATGTGGAATAATTTTTGGCCATGACTGCAAGCCAGACTGTTGCAGAATGTAGTTCAAGGCTGTTGACTTTGTACCAGTACGTACCTGAGGCTCCCTACGACTTGATGATAATGCTGCAAGTGAGGTCGGATATGGCTATGTAGCTCGTACTTCAGCAGCTCACAGAGGGACGAAGTTTGTGTTGAATTTGCAAGACGCAGAGCTCGTTTAAGCAGCTCAGTTTCCCCAAAATATTTTTTTTTTTTGTGGCTCTTTCTTTTTTCCTTTTTTGACAACAGAGGCGAAAGTTTGTACTATGCCAACTTTTACTTTCGTGGATGTCCCGTCGAGATATGAGCTCATGGCTTCGAAGCCAATGTCTCGGAAGTTCAGCAGACTATTTGCTACGGCTTCTGGAGTTCTATCACCTGTCATAAAGTTGTACACCTCTGTTCTCGTTGTCTTGAATGGGTTTCTGAGCAACTCTACCAAGTCCATAACCCGATTTTTACCTTTTATTGTCAGATTCGTAAACGCAGTGGTATCTTCATGATGCTTCATTGCCTCGTCATCCATATTCAGGTTTACTTTCAGCGTTCTGGTGGCTGCTGTGAGAAAGGGGAGAGTAGCTAGATATCGATCAAAGGCATTTTCATCCGTTGTCGCACCAAAGACACCAGAAACTCTTCCATGACCTTTGATGTCCAGATTCACGGTCGACTCTAAAGTCAGATTGCATGTAATGCTGCGAAACGGCATGGTTGTTTTCCTAACAAGAAAATTGCCACTTACAAACTCTCTGTGAACTTCTGACGCTTTTTCAGGCGGGCATAGCCTTTCTTCTAGGTAGTTAAGCGCAACTGCGGCGTATTTATGGTTTCCGGGTGCGAAGAAAATCGGAATCATCTCTTTTGTGCTGTTTAAGTGTGATCCCTATTCCGCAGCTCTTTCAGCATAAAGATAGTCGTTTCCGGTACGGATAAAATCTAGATAGTTGATCCAGAGGCTATATTTCCTTATGGTAGATCTGGACTCGTTGTGCTTCGAGAAAAGCGGAGCAATGCTGTCCAACGCATCTCCTATCATTTTACATGCTTCAGAACTAGTTGTACCAAAATGGTGTGCCTCACGCAAGACAACTGACACCCCCTAAAATCGTTGTTGCCGGAATCCTGACCTTTAACTAGATCAGATAAATATCCCAAATTCTTTCCTTTTATATCGTAAATTTCAGTACTTTATGCAATAGTCAGAGATCCAAGGCTCGCTATCGCTAAAAAAAAAGAAAGTGGGTGGCTCACATCAGCCGCAGTAGGTTTGAGTATGGATACCGGGGTAATCTAAGGTGCTTAAAACGAATATCGGGGTGCACATGCTCGCACTAATGTAGAACTTGACGATTTTAGCCTATAAAGGAGAAATTAGCCTTTTATGGCTAAGTACTTTATGCAACTAAAACCCGATATGTAAGATGCTCGGCTTTTTTTATTGCTGTGGAAACCAAATTCGCGCTTGCGACCGCAGAACGAGGCATCCGTTGTTTTTTTTTCCTGGTTAAAAATATTAGTTGTATAGAATGTAAATAAATTATTTGATTAAAAAAAGAGCGATCTATCGTTTGGTGAAATAAAAATTATAGGTTGTGTTAAGAATATTTAGAGTGAAACGTCGCTATTCAGAAAATTTTCTTGTTTTTTTTTGGGGGGGGGGGATTTTCTTGTTCAAACGCATATATATTCTTGCAGATTCAAGTCTCGACTTTGTTTTTATTAATAACATGTAAAGGACATTTGGACAGTTCGAATTATGTGCAGTTCGATTCGTTTTAGTTTTTTTTAACAGCTAAAAAAAGTTAAAAAAAAAAATTGGTCATTGTAGGCTAATTTCTGAAAGCTATGACACTATTAAGAAAAAATAAATAGTTGCTCAAGAATTAATATTTTTGAAAAAAACACAAAGTTTGACTCGTAATGACGAGGAGAATTCAAATAAAGCATAATAAAATATACTTATGTGGGCAAAAATTTCAGAAAAACCGAAAAAACTAAGAAAAAGTATATAAAAAAAGCCTTGTTTTCAAAATTAAATAGGGATAACAAAAGAAATAAAAATTTTGGGGAACAAATAAAAACACCAGGTGAAATTAATTTTTCTTAGGATTCAGAATATGTCAAGTTTATAAAGTTTTCAGTTTATTTTACCGTGTAAAAATAAATCAAGAGCGGTATGACGTCGTTATAGGCCAAATTTGACTTTATAGGCTAAAATGACCATGTTCTACACGCGTGGGAACTTGTGCACCCCGATTTTCGTTGTAAGCGCCCCCGATTACCCTAGAGTCCACCCTCAAACCAACTGCAGCTGATATGAGCCACCCCTTCCCTTTTTTTGAACGATAGCGAGCCTTGGATCACTGACTATAACTGTAAAGCCAAAGGACTTGTTCAAATTAATTTTTGACTTCAATAACCTTTAAAAAAAGAAAAAAAAAGAAGAAAAACTGAGAGAGATCGAAGAGCTCTGAAGTGCCGTATCGGCCAATTTGTGCCAAAAACACATGACGGACAAATACAAAAACAAGTCACAAAGCACAAAACGAAGATGTCTTTTTTTTGGTTTAGTGCTTTACGACGTGTTTTTTGGATTTTTATTTAAATGTGAGTTTTCATTTTGTCTGTTTGTTCTAGCGTGTGTCTTATCTATGTTTTTTTTTCATGTTTCGTTTATGCTATTTTCCTGTATTTTTTTTTACCGTTGATAAAGGCTTCCGGATGTAAAGCCAAAACGTTAAGATTGTTTATTATTTGAAGTCTTTTTTTGCCCACTTTTTTTTGTCTTTTGAAATATTACACCTGTTTTTTTTCTTTTTTTAATTGTTTAAATTTGAAATAGAAAGATAATGTGGTCTAAGAAATTATTTAGCAAAGATTTCTTTTCTCGACTTCCTCTATTATTTAA
Source organism: Artemia sp. Kazakhstan ARC1039 (assembly GCA_029168905.1). NCBI lineage: Eukaryota > Metazoa > Arthropoda > Branchiopoda > Anostraca > Artemiidae > Artemia > Artemia sp. Kazakhstan ARC1039. Next base: position 12,245 of record JAQQPU010002022.1, on the reverse strand, counting down.
CGAGACGTTAAAGTCTGTTATGTAATAGACGAGAGACAGCATCGGTTTTCGCGAGGTTCATCCACTTTTCCTTCCATACCACAGCAAAGAATTCTTTCCTCGGCTTCCTCTATATTTTGATGCTTTGCAGGAGAACCCACTATTATTATTGGTATCTATTCAGAATAAATCTATGGAATATACACCGTTATTAGTGATCGATTTATAGTAAAAAAAACAAAGTCTCACTAAAAGAAGTATAAAATAGCCTTTTTTGGGAGGCTTCTTTTACGAGGTTAAATAAAAAAACAAGTTTTTTTAAACTGAAAGTAAGGAGCGACATTAAAACTTGAAACGAACCGTAATTATTCCGTATATGAAAGGGGCTGTCCCCTTCTCAACGCCTCGCTCTTTACGCTAAAGCTTTATCGTTTTAAAAAATAGAATTGTGAGAAAGAGTCAAACTTTAGCGCAAAGAGCGAGGCGTTGAGGAGGGGACAGCCCCTTTCATATACGGAACAATTACTGTTCGTTTTAAGTTTTATTGTCGCTCCTTACTTTCAGTTAAAACAAACTTGTTTTTTTATTTAATTTTTGAACGTTTTTGAATTAATACAGGTTTTGATTTTGGCACACCGTACATGAATAATTAAAACAAAATTTGCATATTAATTTTACTTTTATTTGGTTAAATGGCTTTCTCGAAACTTATTTAATTTTATTTACGAACGTTTTTATTAATAATAAATATACGTAACTTACGAATCAACTTACGTAACGAACTTCAATATTCAAATATTTTTAATACGTATATTAGGGGGTTCGCCTCCTAGTCAATACCTTGCTCTTTAAGCTAAATTTCGAATTTTGTTCCAATTGTTTAAAAATGACCCATTAATCACAAAGACTGTTAATTAGAATAAATAGCTCTTATGAAAGTACTAAAAAATCTTTGGCTTAAAGAGCGAGGTATTGACTAGGGGGCGAACCCAATCATATACGTAATAATTTCTGTTCGTTTTAAAGTTTTGATGTTGCTCCTTACTTTCAGTTGAAAACTTTTTTTTATTTATTTATTTTCCGATCGTTTTTTAAATAATGCTGGAAAATCCGGCACCCCCTTCATAGCAATGTCCCTTCCCCCATGGAAAAATCCTCCCACATAACCCCCGAACCCCCCCCCCCCCCCAAAACTACCATAAAAATCCCCCCTGAAAACGTCTGTATACTTCCCAATAACCAATGCTATATGTAAACATTAGGTAAAGTTCATAACTTTCAGCCCTCCCCCCAGGGACTTTGGGGGATTAAGTCATCCTCAAAGACATAGTTATTATATTTTCGACCATCTTGAACAAAATAGCTATCTATAAATTTTGATCGGGTCGCTTTGGGAAAAAAATGAGCGTGGGAGGGGGCCTAATTGCCCTCCATTTTTTTGGTCACTAAAAAGGGCACTAGAACTTTTAATCTCCGTTCGAATGAGCCCTCCCACTATATTCTAGGACCACTGGTCGATACTGGGCCGATACCCCTGGGGAAAAAAACACAAAAAAAAAACAACAAATAAACGCGCATCCGTGATCTTTCTGCTGGCAAATAATACAAAATTCCACATTTTTGCAGATAGGAGCTTGAAACCTCTACAGTAGGGTTTTCTGATACGCTGAATCTGATGGTATGAATTCCTTAAGGTTCTATAACTTTTAGGGGGTCTTTCCCCCTTTTTTTGAAAATCAGGCAAATTTTCTCAGGCGCGTAACTTTTGATGGGTAAGACTAACTGCCCTTTCTAAAACCTGATTGGTTCTTTTGTGAGAAATATTAAGCCAAAGAAAGAAAAGTTTCCGAGTCGCAGTAATTTTTACTAGTAAACTCTGCTTCTTTGGTAACCATTAAGGCAAAGGATCAATTAAAATGTGAGAAATATTAAGCCAATAAAACGAAAGAAAAGGTTTTGAGTCACAGTATTTCCGATTTATTTATTTATCTAAGTGGGTAATTCTTTAAATGCGTGGATTAGGTGCCTTTTTAGCATAACTTTTCTTACCTAGTCGTATTCTCTTTTTTTTCATGGTTATCTTTTAACAAGTTATGCAAGTGCTTATCAAATTTTATTGTTTTGTATTTTAAGTGTCCAGTCTATGAGTGATATTTTGTATTACAGTTATTCCCTTTGTCAATTGACTCAATTGTCAATTTACTTGATGAAACTTATACATTTGAAATCAACATAAAAATCTGATTCTTTTGACGTATCTATTGGTGTCAAAATTCCGTTTTTAGAGTTTCGGTAACTATTGAGCCGGGTAGCTCTTTACTTACAGTTCGTTACCACGAACTGTTTGATAATTCCACGTAACGTCAGACTTCTTTTTATCATTATTGATTATAAGGCCTTTAATTGTGCTAATTTCTTTTACTGTACAAAGGTTGTAATAGTCAAAAGATACGTTGCCTAACAATTAGCCTACCTTAGATACCAGTGCACTTGGAGAAAATTACTTCTAAATGAATATTACTTATATAGAGCGTATCTCAGCCAACACGATTAATCCAAAAAAACTTCAAGAAAACCAATACTTATGTAACTCAACTTATCTCCTTTATATTCCCAAATGACTGGAAATCACAGCCACTCAGTAGTCAAATTGATTTAGAGCCTTCTTATTTCAGATCTTACTCAAAATTAACGTCAGAGGTACTAAATTAAGTCTTGAATTTGTTGTTTTCGCGTTACAAGAAATTACCTAAGACTAAGAACTAATGCTTCAGAATCATCAATCAATAAACAAATTCATTGATTTTATCATGAGAGTTATCTTGTGTGACTTATGGTATGTTAGTTTTTCTGCTCTCGTATGGTTCTAATATACCAGTGAAAGACGAAAACTTTACTATCACTCCACAGCAGGGATTCAGTTCTATCCATCTACAGAAATAAATTTTTGGAATTTATCAGACAGCCTTTTTATATTAAAACACTGTCAATATCGTTGAAAAAAAGAGATTTTTCCTATTTTCTAAGCAAGGTTAGAGCATTCTCTGAGTAAATGTCTAAGTAATGTAATAGTTTTGACTTGGTGAATGGATAGAGCTGAGGCAAATGAATCCCGTCACGTAATTTCTTTGTTCTTTTTACTGCTATTCAAATACCTTTTTTCTTCTAGCACACATAGCTTTGGTGTTTTCAAGTTTTTCTTGTTTATTTTTCTGTTTTGTCTGACATACCACAAATTTAGCCAAAGAAGGGACACTAAATTAAATTTCTGGCGATATTCAATTGTTTCAGAGTAAAATTATAAGTCTTTTATGTACAATAATTTAGCTAATTATTATCACAGAAATAATTCTCCATTTCATTGATAAACACATTAAAGCAGTGGTTTACAAACTTTATTTTACCACGGCTCCCTTAAAAATGTTTGATCATATGGTGTCTCCCTTCCAATTCGCAAAATAATACAGACTGAAAATTTTTTAATACTACGAAATTTATTTAGACAATATCTTACAAACAGAAAAAAACAAATAATAAATTTATATTATTGTCTTTTAATGAGATGAATGTGCTTGAATTAGCATAAAATCTGTCAAATCTCGTTGTCAACGATGAGATGACTGCACGAACCTCCTATCCTACAACCAAATGAACACGATGTTTCGATTTCATTTCAGCTAATACAGAAACTCCTGTTTCGTATAAAGAAGGCTTTGCGGACGACATCAATGCTTTCAAAGTTTTGTTTGACAAAATATTATATCTGCCATTAATATCTAGCCCAATTTCAATTAGAGATAAGTCCTGACAATATTGTTTTAAAGAATTATCACGGGCTAATTTGATCAAGTTTTCTTTCTCATTACTTATTAAACCAAATTTGTCATCTTTGTCTCCGATAAATGGATTCTGTATCCACGCATATTTTGTAAAACGAAGATCATCAAAAATAATTCGAGAAATGAATTAACAAAGCATCCAGGTATTGAAAAAATGGACATGTGTTTGCTTCTATGTTATCTTGGGCGCATAAACTTAAAAGTAGAAACACGATTTTCTTTTTTCAAAATTTGCCTCCCATAGCTCCATGTTTTTTAAAATCAATTCTTTCACATTATCTTTTTGAATCAATAGATACATTTGTGGCTCTCACATCAATTTATTCAAAAAGCTTAAATTTCCTGAAATATCCACCAAACAGGTCAGTTTAATTAAATTGTCATTTTAAACATATCTGTGTCTCCATGTTGATTTTCTTCGACGCAAATTGCAATTTCCTCTTTGAGTTTATGTATCCTCTGTGTCACTTTGACAGCCAGTGTTCTTGACAATAGAACAGAAGAGAGGTATAAGGAACTTTCCATAGCGTCACACAACTTCGTAAATAATATAACTTATAATGCCAAGTTTTTATGTAGATTATAGCTACCGTTACTTTTGTATAAATGTCTCTAAGCTCCTCAATCACATTTTCTCATACGAGAACTGCTCTGTGGAGCAAGCGATGCGTCCAAAGAACATCACGTTTTTTTCATTTTTATTATTGCTAGAAGGCCAGTTTTTTGTCCCGACATTGACCTTGCCCCGTCTGTACAAAGCCAAACGCAATTTTTCCACAGTATGCCTTTCTCATTAAAAATTGTCAATAATATAAAAATTTCACCGGATGTGGCTTTGACAGGAATGAGTTTGCAAAAAGATATATGGTCAGTTATATCATTTTCTTTAACACATAAAATATATCCAATTACACATGCTGCTTTAGCTTAACCAGTTTCTTCTTCTAGTTGTAACACGAATTCTGTAGTCCCCATCTGAGAAACTAATTGATCGGAAAGATAGTCCCTAAAAATGATTTAATTGATCCTCCCTGCACTGAGTATCCAGCAGAATCTATAAGCTATCGCTGGTTTTACCTTAGAATGGCAAACCCACCTTCTGTTCAGCCTGAGCCTCTGCATCCTGCCAGTCGCAAAAGAGTTAAGATATTTTCTGGCTGTGTAGTTTTTATTTTATTGAAGTTTATGTTAATTCTGGCTAATGTTGGCACCTCCCATTAGACTAGTCCGTGCCTCCCCGGGGAGGCGCGCCTCCCAATTTGGAAAAAACTGCTTTAAAACAAGACATGTAGCTAAGTACTACTTCTGATACCTCAAGCGAGATATCATTTAAATGGCTCGCAATGAAAGATTTATGGTGAAATTCGGAGAATACAAAGAATATGGGAACTAATCAAACGAATCAAATACTATGCATATCTTATTAAATTCAGTCAACTTCCACGGAAACATATTCAATAATATGTCCTACCAAGCTAACAAAAAACGTTTGGCCGGTGGAGCTAATACAAATTTTATTGCATATTCGGTAATTTCTTATTACGTTATACATTCACATCCTCAAGTCAAGTCATACACATTACCAAATGAAACCTTCAGATGATTGAAGCTACACCCATTGTTTGAAATATAAACCCCCTTAGCGAATTGGGGCTCAAGTGCTGAAAAAAATCTTGCCTGATTCACCCTTTAAATAAACAGTTAAACCCCCACCCGCTCCATTTGCTTCGTTTTATAAGCATCTCGCGATTTTGGCTGTGAACAAATTTTTGACTTTACTCAGGTCTCATTTACACTAATTTTACTTGTCTTATCCCCTACTATTAATTTTTTCCCAAACTTGTTGCCCTTAGCTTTGTCTAATTCTAGTTAACAAACTAGGTTATATCCTGCCATATTCTACATTATATTATTTAACACGAAAAATAATAAAACAATTCTCAATTGAAATTTATTCCATCCATAAGAACATAACAAGTAATACGCAGCAACACTAGAAACAACAACTATAATACGGTAACATTTACCAAAGTAAACAATCGACTAAATATTCCGGAACGCAGTAATATAAAAAGAAAGAACAAAAAATCCGGCCTAAAAGCATAGAACATTTAACTCGTACATTTCTGAAATAAACAACCAATCTAATCCCACTATGCAGGCACACATCACATTGAAAGAGATACTGTAATGCAGAGGTACGCGATATTAGAGACATTGGAATATCGATATTCCTTCATTCGACATTCGAAAAACCCAAAGAGTACCTTTCATCTTTGAAGACTTCATGAACAAAATTAGTCACACGTGGATTGCTGATTCTGATCTAACACATACGTAGAAATTGATTACAAGAAGGTGGAAAAGGTACAAAAAGAAGAAATCAATTAAATGAAAAAGTAAAACAGGGAAAATCCATTGCAAAAGTTTTTTTAAGGGGTGGGAGGGGGGAGGCCGATTGGGTCTTGGTCTGAGGCCGCCTCACTTCTAGCTGCTAACACGCTTTGTTCTGACTAAAGAGAGGATTTCTCAGCCAAAGCGTTCAAACCTGTCCACAAGGAAGTGATGCCTCTCAAGATTGGTACTAAGAGCCATACCCCCTTCGGAGAAATCCTCCTCCCACCCTCCTAAGGGCCGAGTCTTTATAAATATATGAAAGAACTTTCAATCATTGACTAGCTAAGGAGCTAAATATTTGTCAGATATTTGTGATGAGTAATAAAATAATTTGAAAATACGCATAATCTGACACAAAATAAAAGAAGAATAAAAACAAAAGAAGTTTTCGTTAATTATTAACGATTTTGAATTTTATCATGGAGGAAGCAACAATTGAAAGTTATTTCAACTTGAAATGTTTAGGGTGGTTTTATTCTTATAGCGTTTTTTTTTATCCTTGAGTTTAAACCACTTGATTTCATACATTAGTGAAAGTTACGCGTATGTAGAGTTATTTTTCACTAGTCCATTTATGCTTAAATACTCCCGAGAAAACTATTTAAAACCCTTTTAAATACTATAGTTGGTTTTAAATAAAATTATAAGGCATACACACTAAGTTTTGGTAACAAAAAAAAAACTTTCGAAAATACTATTGCTTTGAATATCGGATATATTGATGTGCTCTCGAATATCGCGCACCCCATATAAAAATATTGATAATTGGGTAATAATAACCTAATACTACCAAACATTGATAGTAGCTGGAAATAAGAAGTAAACCTAGGAACTGTTTCTCGGTCAATATTACTGTCAATGTCCTCCAGTCCAATCTTTATAGGGCAAGCATCGGAATTTGAATGAGCCATCAGAACCACAAGAGAAAAGACGTCCTTCAGAGTCAATGGTAAGTGAGTTGACACCATTACTAGAAGAGTTCATCGGTCGAAAGAACCCTGTTCGACTATGCTCACCAGGCAAAGCTAAGAGTAATTCAGATGTTTCCATATTCCAAAGCTACAAATGAATCAAATAATAATTACTGAAATAATTTTAAAACCAAAATGTACGTTTTATTTCCAACAGAAGCTACTGTTCCAGGGCAAAGCTAGGCCGTGGAAATTTGGAAGATTTTACCCATTACCCCCTCCCCCAATGTAAAAACATGCAACTAATACGTTTTATCAGCTTTTCAGTTTTTACGCAATATTCCTCTTTTTTAAGAACGTGTCCCTACACTTTTCTCCGTATCATTTCTTGTCGTTTTGTATTTATTCTTTCATATGTTCTATGAAGACAGTTTTATATTATTTGAATTATTTATATTCAAGAAAAATACATTTTAAACTTGTGTATAATTAAAAAAAAACAATATACAATCTTAATTTGTACAGCAAACGTATTCAACAATCTCAACATATTGCCTTAAAAGGCTAGATTCTAAAAGTAGATCCTGGGAAAGGAAACTCACTCAGTGAATTTCGCCATTACAGAGTATTATTCTTTAAACACTTGCAGAACAATAATGAGTCAAACATTACAGGAACAAGTCCCTTAGAATGACATAGGCAAGTCAGCAGTGGCAATTAAAAAGGACTTATGTGACATATTTTGTCAAACCAAAACTTATTGACGGACTGCTACGATTATAAAATTTCATATTAATTACTATGAGCTTCTCAAAGACTCACTTCTATCAATCGGTTTGATCAATTCTTCAGTAGCTAAGTCTCGGGATATAGAGGAGTTTAATCATAGTTGTAAAAAAAGTGGTTGTTAATGCCAGTCAAAAAGTCCATAAGACATTTATCAGTTTTTTTTCCCTTCCGTAAAATCCTGTCGTTTCATACAACGCAGCTAAGTACCAGAGTCTCTTACAATCGGCAACCCTGGAAAAAACAGGATGACCGAGGAATCTGATGTCATTTCATTTTCAGTTTTTTCTTCTGTAGTCTAGGAGGGGGGAGGGGGCAAGTTTGACATTTTTTAATTTTATCAATGGAAAACCAAAAGAGACATTTTTTCACCCAAAAAAGGTATTTTTTGGAATCTATGGAAGGCCAAAAAATATAGGGGACAGATACCCCTTGTCTCCCCTCAACTGACACCACTTGACCGTGTTTCACAGTCTCATTATGCTTTCAAAAAAAGGTACAGAACAATTTTATAAATTAGTAGTGGTCTAGAAGATACCATAAAATTAAAAGAAAGAAGCTCAAATTTATTAACATTCAGATAAAAATGAATAGTGAAGAAAGAATAGGCAACAAAATTACAGAATCAGAGAACCCCTTTCGGATGTGACTAACTTGAAGATTAAGCTAAGGATGAGACACTAAATCTTTTAAAAAGCAAGCAATCGGAACATTATTCCATATTTCAAACACTGAAGTTTGAAAATAGGAGGTAAAACCATCCCCTTGTTTTCGCGTCTTATTCCACGCAATTAGAAATTTGATTGAAGACCAGAGAGAGAAAGGAATCTCGATAAAAATACTTTGGGGATGAATGATACAAAATTCAATACCCTTGGAAGACAGAGAATAAAGACCATGAGCATACACAACTGAGTCCATAGCTCTGGAGAAATGAAGAGCACAAATGCACAGGCCATCTCCTTCTTCTAAAGCTTACATTAAAAGAGAAAAAAGAACCCTTAAGACTTCCTGACAACCAGAGCCCAAACTGATCCGTCCCAAACCCAACACAAAAGTTTAAAAGATATTCAAGCACACAGCTAAGGTTACAAGAAAGGGGTAACAGACGATACAAGATAGAGAGAACAATAAAATGGGTTCTTGCTAAGCTTGAAAATAGGGTTGAGGACACCACACAGGAAGCAATTCCAAACTATTGGGCAGCGTCCGGGAGACATTTAAAAAAGAAAATACATAATATTTGATTTTCGAAATGATAATGAACTTTACCATTGAGCCTAGTAAAAATAAAAAAAGATGTAAGGTGAGAAGCCCAACTAGACTCAATTAACAAACCAACTGAGGCATTACTAAACACATTATACAATTTAGAATTGATATTCTGCCAATGATGATTATCGCGAGTAAAATTAAAACCTTCATAGCACTCGCATGATAATGCGTCTTATATGTTCGCTCAGTGCTATTTTTGACATCTTACACTGCGCCAGATCACAAACAACTAAGGAAGCTTCGAAAGAAAGACAGAATCAATTTTTTTTTTATGCCTTTCTGTCATTTAAAAATGTTTCACCTTACCTTGATATCACCTTCCGAAGATCCTGTGGCATAATATTCTTCTCCAGGGTCCAAGGCCATAGCACGAACAGCAGCGCCATTTTCATGTCCTGTTAGGCGCTGTCGCAGCGTCCTTTGTCTTATATCCCAAACGCTCAAGTCACCTTTTTTTCCAGCTGATATAATCGTTTGCTTCTTCGGTGAGTACAAAACACAGGTAGAACCAGTGTCATGAGATACGAAAGCTTAAAAAAATATAATATTTTTCATATTAGGCTATACAAGGAAACTAGCAATAGACGGACAAGAAAGGATCGGTATTGATGTGGAAAAGTATCTTTTGAGATACAAGCGCTCGATGTTATGTGACTATGATTAGAGGAATCTCTTGTTCTTTGATGTAAATATTTTAGACCAGTGTACTTGTCTGGAATTCTCGGAATTACGAAAATGAAGGGCCAATTTGCAATGAAAGTATGACCAGTTTTTGTAAAAAAAAAAAAAAAAAAAAAAAAAAAAAAAAAAAAAAAAAAAAAAAACCATTATGCCATATCAAACAAAGTTTATTTTATTCACCGTGGCTTTGAAATTGAATTAAGATATTTTTAGAGAAATCCAGTAACTGCTGAAATGCATTGGCAAAATGCAAAAAAAAAGTATTTAGTCAATGATATTACATAAAAATATTGAGTTTTCGCTATTTGGAGTACCACAGCTATCAAAAGAACTGAAATGTTCTCATTTCTAAAAATAAACTTGCCCCATTTTAATATTGGACTCCCCATTTCTAAAAATAAACAGATCATTTACAACTATTAAGGTATGCACGGACTTGGATCTCCTTTTATTACTTTTTTCGTTTTTTTTTTAGGTCCAATCCACTACATTTGATAGGCAAATGATGAATATAAGATAAATATCTCTGGTATGGACGAGTATGGTTACGCGGTTTTTTGTTCATTTTTTAAATACGTGATCACGGCAAGTTGGTTGACAAGGAGATATAAAGAGAAGCAATAATGTAGATGCTCAAAAGTAGTCTGTACTTTTTTATTTTTATTTTCTGTTTAAACGTTATTTGCGTGAATCATGTGTTAGTGATATTGTTCTACCGGTTACACGAAGACTCATGTAAAATAAAGATTCTCATTTCCCTCCCCCCCCCCCCCAAATACCTTCACATTTTCCAAAAAATGTATATAATCCTAATTTTCCAGGATACGTTTTGTTTGAACCATCCCTCCCCCCAAAAAACAAAAGACACATGCCTATAAAAAGTCAACACATCTAGTCATTAGTTTGAGACCGAGTAGAAAAAAAAATAAATAAAAAAAATAAAAAGCGAATGGTTGGCTATATGTGCCACATCGACCAAAAGCCATAATTCTATGAAAAACGCAATCAAAAATCAAACTCGAGAAAAAAACAATTGACTGTAAGCACACGAAAATCTTTTATGCAGAGACGTAAGTGAGGAGGGGAGGGGCTTGAGGCCTAAGCTTCCTGTCCCGAAACAAGAAACTTTCAGGATTTTCCAGTCATTTCTTATTCAAGTTATCATGCAAGGTTTGTTTGTTTATTATCGCCTTCTTCCCCACTCAAAAATTCCTGTGTCCATGCGTGCTTTACGCTACATTAACATCAACGCATAATCAGCACACTTTAAGCTTTTCGAAAAGTCGAAGGAGATATTTTAGATATTTTCCATATATTGTCTTAGGATAGTTTTAGGGACTCGTTTGACTGACCTTATTTCAAACAATAACCTGTACAAAAATGAAAGAAAGGCTTAAGATGAATAGGCTGTCTTACAGATGAATGATGATATATTACAAAAAATTGTAGTTTTTGGCCATACCCTAGGACCGAACAAAAGCCAGTCATCCCTAAATAGGGTTGGAAGAATTCATAATAAAGTATTCAAAGGAAATTCGAAGTTCGAGTAAAGTTAGGGAGTTAAGAGTGGATCTTAATAGCGAATCTTAAAATTAGAACTGGAATGTCAGTGAAAAATGGGAGAAAAAAAAGATTCAGAATTAAAGTTTCACAAAGGAAAAAAAATGCAGATACGATCCCCTAAGATTGATCAACTACTTTAAGTCTACCAAAAGCACAGGAGGCGACAATAATACAGCCAGCCGATCAAATCCCATTTGAAAATCTACTAACAAATTTTAATCTTTGTAAGTCTTATTTCTTTTAGGCTGGTCAAAGAATGATGATCCTTGACTTGGCATACCCACATTTAGAAACCTAGAGTAGAGCTATGAAAAAATGAAAAGAGAAAGGGTTTACCATGTATCTGAGCTCTTTTTTGAGGAAGAAGACTATCCCAAAGAGCCACATTTTTTCCATCTGAGCTCAAGCCCGCAGATACAAAAACACTTGAAGATCCAACAAATTGGAAATCATTCACAAACTTGTTGTGGCATTGATGGGTCTATAAAGTAAGAACAAATATTTCCATTAAAGTATAAATAACAAGAAGTTTAACTATTTAAGATGATCCAATCATAATTAATGTCCACATAGATGGCCTACTGGTATCCTATCAAATTAAAAGCTAGATAAATAATTTTACTGGGAAATTCCTTCTCAAAAAATGCCAGTGAATATCCAAAAACTTGGAAATCATTGACAAACAAGTTATGGAGCTCATAAGTCTTTAAAATAAAAACAAGGTATTTCAATTAAAGTTTTAAGAAACAAAAAAAAACTTTATTGTCGGGAGATCTTTGCAAAAGTTCCTTGTTTCAAGTTTTTTTTTTTTTTT
>JAQQPU010002021.1:53234-63876 GCA_029168905.1 Artemia sp. Kazakhstan ARC1039 | reverse complement strand
CTGTAGTTGAGGGAACGAATTGCCAGCAATTTGGCTCGTGGAGTTGTATTTTCAGCAATACAATTCCTATAGATGTCCATGTCGAAATTCTTATCCACATAGCGCGTGGGTACTCCTTTGCAAAGTTTCTTGATTTCCTCGTCTTGTGTCTGTATAAAGTACACCTTCGGACTTACAAACATACAACGGGAAATCATGTCGCTTCCCGTTTCTGATTTAAAAAATAAAAGCTGATTTGGTGCCCGACGTTTCACTAGCTCTGGGTAAAGCCCACTCCAATTGGTGTAGTTCATCCGTGAGCTGATAATTTCAACGTGCACCAAATCATCAATTAGATTGGGGTTTTTTACTTTTAACAGTAGAGAATCTGTGTACCCGTAGCAGACCTCTACTTGCCCCTTCTCCGGCCACTGTACCCTAGCCAAATTGTAGTAGAATTCCAACATGAGCTTTTTAGAGATCTCCAAGATCGCACTGCCTGCAGCAATATTTTTTTTCAGGACAATGCTTCTTTTTTTTCTATTCAATAGTACCATGTCCGGGCCAATGATTGTGAAGGAAGTGTAATTTGGATCGGCAATAATTCGAGCACATTGTTTGGGATCGGTCACGACGTCACAACGATTCCTATTGCGAACACTCTCACACATTTTACCAAAAGCCGAATTCAAAATGAGCTAATAAATTTCTTTTTCGGCTTTCGTGTGTGCTTCAGAACGTTTCTTGACAAAAGTGTCAACAAACGTTTTCAGATAGGGTTTTTGACTAAACTGGAGCGCTCTGTGAACCTTTGTGACGTTGAAACCGTTGTTGCACATCCATTTTAAAGTCACATGATGTACAACAATATTTTTTTTCGGCAGAAGGTCAGCAATAAGTTTTTGTTTGAAGGTGACCCATTCAATCCGTCCACCTCGACTAAACGCCTATTGCAGGGGCTCAAAGAGTCCCTAGTCACAGGTCTATTGATGCACGGGAAAACAAAATCCTTTACTGAATCGTGAAGCTCAACTGGTATCTCCCCATCAATTTCAAAAAACCATCCAACCTGTCCATTCTCCTCAACACTGTCAATGTTGGGGAAATGGGGAGCTTGAGGGTCATTGAGCCATTTATAGTCACCGCAAGGTAGCGCATAATGGGACATGGCCGAGGGGTAGAGAGAATTCATATCAAGGAAAACTGCATCCGATTTTGTCCCCGTCTTCTCTCCAGTTGGATCAGTTTCCAAGATACGATCCCCGTGAAAAACAAATCCATCCCTCATTGACCTTTCAATGAACAGGTGCTTATCGATGTCAGTGATTAGCCCAAGTTTTCCCCGCTAATTTTTAGGATGAGGTCCATCACCAAATGAGGAGATGAAAAATAATAGCCCAAATCAAGATTAAATTCCCCATAGATTTTGTCCGTATTTTTACACATAATGTCTAACAAAGTTAACACATCACTCGACAAATACAGCTTGCAGTAGTCAAACCCATTTTTACACCCTCCCTCTGCCCACACTTTTTTTAGCAAAACTGTATTCATCGGGGGTGCACCTACGATCGTGTAGACTGTCGTAAAACGATTCAATCGAGGGAATAGTTTCCTCGGCGAATCTCGGCATGGAACAATAATAATCATAAGGATATATGCCCTTGACCGTCAACAAATCATATAAATCATTTGGAAATTGTTGCTTGAGAAGGGGGAAGGCGTTGCAGCCGTCATCGTTTTTCTGCACTTGAATGAATTCGCTCAATGATTTAGGGAAAAAAACTATAGGAATCTAAAAAGCGAATTTTATTAGTGTACTCAACGTCGTCTTCAACAAATTTTCACATAAATTCCAAAACAAGCAACTTTTCCGATGATTTAGGAATGATATTGTAGGCAAAGCTGTCTATCACCCATGCATCATCCACTGTTCCATTTCTTTGAAGATGTGCCATTGCTGGTAGCACATACTTCAGATCGTAGTTAGAGTTATGTATAAAACCGGAAGAAAGAGTTGCTGTTTAATTTTTAAATTACATGAATTGTGAGCCCACCCTCGAAAGTTACTTTTTCCCGTTGAATTGGGGTCAATAAGATGATTATGATCCTGGACCGCGTCTTTTTGGGCAAGATCGCCCCTACAAACCCAACAAATTGTCCCCTTTTCTAGTGCTAGTTGCTCTTTATCTGATAATGACATTGGGTAGTTGGTGTGACGCAATCGTGAAATTGCACCGTTTGCCGTTTTTATTAAAGATACCAATAACTTTTCCATGCTACCCTCCTCATCCATAGCCAAAAAAACTCTTCCAACTGCATTTTATTATTAGAATCGCGACGGGCATGCGCATGGGAACACGCAACTAGTTTTTGTTCCTTGACTATATTTGGTCTTGATGGGTCTGATACCTCCACCAGTCTTGATTCACAATCTAAACATACTTTATCAACTTGTAGCAGGGAATTTTGGAAATTTTTAAATTGTAAAGTATCTTTGCCTTCTGCCGGCATTTCAATTCTTTGATTGCCGTGAATTTTGCAATGTCTCATGTGATCCGAGAATGTTCACTCAGATCTAAATGGAGAAAGGCACATGGGGCAATAGAGACGTTCCCCTTTCTGAACGCCTTGGGATAAGAGTCGACTTATTGCCGTAACGGGGAAAAAATGACCATAGGAATTTACATCTTTGGGGGGCTCGTAAATAACCCAAACCCAATCTTTAACATTATCTACCGACGGTCTCCTCACTGAATAGAAAACCCCTTTTTTATTTGGTTTCTTTCCCCCATTTACAAATTCCGTGTCATACTGGAGAACAACCACCCCCAACCCAAGATTTTCATTTGCTTTTTCGAATATGGTTATTTTTTTCAAGGACACCGGATATTTCCCCTCTAAACAATCAAAATTTACTTTAGGGAAATTTTCTCCACCGTTACGAGCAAGTCCATCGAGATTTTTCATTGTTGAATCTTCGTTTAATGTTTTATGGGCTGCTGCTAAAAATGCATATTTAAAGCATTGCAGCCCCGTGTCAAATTTCAAACCTTGAACCCCGCCTGTAGTCGTCAAATCTGGGTGGCATTTTATTTTGTTACCCCTCCCTCCCTATAAAATAATTTTTTTTTAAATCTACTGAGATTCAGATCCATGTGTTCAATGTATAAAATTGTGGACCCACTTCCCCTCTCGTTAAACGTGTCCAAAGTTGAAATTAATTTATTTACCCAGTTGAAAAAGTTGCGCTCAAATTCATTTAGACCAGGGTAAAAAGTTTGGTAGCCAGTTGAAAAATGAAAAAAAAAATATCCCCAGATGTCCCCTTTTGTAAATAAATTTTTGATTTACTGATGCTTTAGCCCCCCTTGACCCCCCCCCCAATTCTGAATCTGAATCTCTATAAGTGCTCGAATTTGGTCGCTGTAGCTATGGAGAACATTTACAGGGTCTGTTAAAATGACCCAACCGTCAATCACGTTTTCTTCGGGAGTATTAAAATCTACCCTATGTGTTTGTAAGTGACCTAGAGCAGATTCTAACAAATAAACTTCACGTAGTTCCGGGGACATACCACTATTTTCATGTCCTGCACCTATTTGTACAGGATCCAATTCACTAATTATAAAATCATCGTCAAAAATGTCCCCGGAAAAATTAAGTCCAACAATTTGCATTGTTGTTGCTGTATTACTACTACTATTACTAGCACTAGGTGTATCATTAAGCGGAATGGTGGGGGGTGACATAGAATTGTCGATAACACCACCCCCCGTCTGTTCAATTACATTGGATGGAGATGGCATAAAGTCCCCTAGGCTAGTTAGCATGTCTTCCAGTGTGTTTGGGGACAGCTGATCAAGCCAGCCTGTATTGTCCTGTGACGTAATTTCTATATGAGGACCCGGTTCAGTTGCACTACTAACATCGCCTAAATGCTCACGCATAAATCTATCTACCCATTCCGGATCCTCTATCATGTCAAATTCACAAGTTAAATCATCTACGCTAGCCATATTCCCAAAAACATCATTAAGAAAACCTCTATGCCACTCCATATTGTCTAGAACTAATGAAGGTTCGTCTCTAAACTCCATTGGTGGTGCTAGAATTGGTTCAGGTCCAGTAAATGCTGATGGTTCATGATCCGATGGCACTGCTATTTCATTAATCTATAGAAAAAAGGGGCTTATTTTTTATGTGAAATAACCATTATTTTTATAAAGTTAATAAACAATGTCAATTTTTCATAGTCATTGTCCCACCACCTGAACAATTAAAAGAAACAAAGTTACATTGGCATATGTCTTTCATAATGACAACTGAACATGTTAGAAATATATTTGGTTTTGTCCGGAAAATGAAGTCTTATTCTTAGAGGATAAATTAGAACAAGAGAATGATATATAAAACTAATGGTTTTATTCGAAAAAAAATATAATTTTCAGAATGAAAATGCAAAATAGGGATCCAACTCTAGGGCCTGCCCCCCTCTTGATTGTAATTCTCAATAAAACCCGACCATCGTTCAACCGAGGGAGTATGTTCTATGAAGCATTGCTCTTCAGCCTCGGTTAATGGGCATGCATCCCATACATTGGTTGCTGGTGTTGGTGTAAGTTTCTCCCTTTTCTCGACAATCCGAATTTTCCTATGTCGCTTGGTGATGGATTTGATTGAAGTGCTGGTAGCAGTAAACCTGGACTAAATAAATCATTGTAAGAAGAACTTTTTTCTCCCTCCATATCAACGATTAAAGTACCAGTTCCGCAGGACACAATTTTTCTTTTCAAAGGAAAAGCTTTAAAAATTTACAAACGATTTAAGAATTAAAGCTTAGGTAAATATCCCCGATGGCGACTCTTGTAACAACTTTTATTATTAAAGTAGCCTTCACCGGTATCGAAGATTTTTTTCTTTTGATTGTTTCAAAAGTTATGAAGTTCTTCAAACATTACCCCCGGAACTTGTCTGTGTTAAACGAAACACACTCAAGAATTATTAACACAAAAATTTAAACATTAAAAATCGGTTGAATACCGAAGACGAATATTCAAAAAAAGTTACTTATTGTTCTAATTGAACCATCCTTGTGTTTCAAACGTCGTTTATAAAGAATTAATTAAAAACACTTTTCTACAAAATAGTTTTTTTTCAAAGAAAAGTAGAAAACTCCATTAAAATAATCTAGATATCTCAAGCATAGATGTAGCTGACGGGGCTATAAATTTGTAACACCCAGAAGACTCCTGCATCTCATTACCCCCAAATATATACATGCTAATTTCAGTTATATTGCGTCCTATATTTTTTTTTACAACTCAATCGCCAAAAAGCATTATTCACTTAAGCGTAGTTTATAAAGAATTAATTAAAAACACTTTTTTCTACAAAATAAGTTTTTCAATGAAAAATAGAAAACTCCATTAAACAAAAAAAAGAACAAGAATAAAAATCAAAATAATCTAGATATCTCAAGCATAGATGAAGCTGACGAGGCTATAAATTTGTAACACCCAGAAGGCTCTTGCATCTCATTATCCCAAATATATATATGCTAATTCAGCTATATTGCGTCCTATATTTTTTACAACTCAATCGCCCAAAGAGCATTATTCGCTTCAAGCGTAGAAGATATCTATTTAATAAATTATTAAAATATTTTCAGAATATCTATTTAAACTTACGTCAAAAATCACAGCTATCTCGCTAGATTCCTTCTTCCCTTCGGTATGTGGAGCGAAGCGAATTACACTTGGCCTTATTGCATTTAATGATTCGATTTATCCTGTCTCAATGTTGTCCTGGGATTCATCCAATTTTGCACGCTTTTGTTGTGATGGCTGATCAACAGCATTCTAAAATAAAAATAATTTTCAGTTTTCAAACTATTTAGCTTATGAGAGGGCACTGTTCCTTCAATACCACAGTACCAAACTCCCAAAAGTTGAAGAAATGACACAATTTAATTAGCTAGTTCAATTCTTACTTATTCAGAATATTAATGGAGGGCATTGGGCCTTTCAATTCCATGGTACCAAACACAAAAAGTTGACAATTATATATCTTTTTTTTATATGCAAAGCTTTTAAAACTTTATATACCTAAATTGCGAAATACTTAAAATCACAGAAAAAAGGAAGAAAGAAGACTCCTAGACATAACCTAAACCAAAAAATTATTAAGTATATGAAGGGGTTCGCCCTCTAGCCAATACCTCACCCCTTGACGCTAAAGTTTTTTTTAGTACTTTCAAAAGAGGTATCTATTCTAATTAACCGGCTTTTGTGATTCAAGAGTTCATGATTCGAACAAAATTCGAACTTTAGCGTAAAGAGCGAGGTATTGACTAGCGGTAAACTCTTTAATACACGTGATAAAACATATAAATATAGAAGTTTCGTTATGTAAGTTAATTCGTAAGTTATTCCATAACTCAATTTTGAGAAAGCCATTTAGCCAACTAATGTGTAAACATGCTCTTAATCAGATAGTGGGAAAACATCCCTTTTCAAGTAGAAAGATGTAAAGCGATTTGATTATTTTATTGGTGAATTTACCTGCCTGCCTCCTGTTTGAATATTAACACCCTTTTCAGATAGAAGGATGTAAAGCGATTTGATTATTTTATGGCGAAACTGACTGCCCTGTTTGAATATTTACTGAAATTTGAAGAAAAAAAAACAGGGACTTTTTAATTAGAATAGGAAGCTTTTTTGAAAGTGCTAACAGCTTTAGCGTAAGGAGCATGATATTGAGGAGGGGGGGGCGACCCTTCATATCCGGATTAAATCTGCCGAAACTAATATGCAAATTCTATTTTAATTTTTCATGTACAATGAGCCAAAATCGAAGTGAATCCGCCTCTCTTTTTTTTGAATATTTACTAAAATTGAAACACATGGACTGTTTAATTAACATAGGAAGCTTTTTAAAAGAGCTAACAGCACGGTGAAAAAAGCGTAAGAAAGGAAGGTAAAGGAAATTCTTCCTTAACTTAATGATGAGACAAAAATGGATTTCTTTTTTATTATAATATAAGAAAATTTTACTCACCAGAAGTCGCTTAGAACATTCCATATCTCTACCAATGTAAATGATCGTAAAATATATATATCAATAGAACGAATGAAGTATTCAAACTGTATAAAATTATAATTTGAAACTCGATTTTATACTAAAAAAAACTGAATATATTAACACATAAACAAGACACACCGGTTTTTTTTTACACGGATAATGTACTTACCCTAAAAGGCATGTAGGTCATATATATTATGAAATAGAAATCTGGTCTACATAAATTATGTCAGAAACCTGTCCTTCATAACATATTATGCATTAAAGCAAATAGCACAGGAAGGAACATAGTCTACCCAAAGTATAACTTAGATACAGGATGGAACATAGTCTACCCAAAATGGAATGTACTACTCTACTCTTTCCTTTCTTCGATTCTTCTTCTATTAGTTCTTTTAGATTGTTTGACTATTCGATTTTTTAGCTTCTCTTTTCTCTTTTCCCGTTGGTCTTTTTCTTATCTACACTTTCTAAAGTAAAAACACCTTAACAAATATTTCCCAAATACATTTACAAAAAAAAATGCTGAACAAACTTTTTCACTATACACCATCAAATATTCACCAGGATATAAAAAATTAATTCCCACCAAACCAAATGTCAAGTATAATACAAATAATAAGGTTTCAAATGTTATATATTTTTTGTAGAGGTTTAAAATGAATTAACAATCCTTCCACTTTCTAAATTCTCAAGAGTCTATCTTCTTTCAGAAATCGTCTCTATTGTAGAGAACTGAAATTTAAAACGTAAATCATATTTCGTCCTCTTATCAGAAATCATCTTTTACAATCTCTTAAAGGATTTAGAGTTTGTCAAGGGGGATTTAAAATTTCCAAGAGATACATGAAAGGTTGGGGAAAATGTTGGTGACTCTAATCGCTAGGAAATGTGACTGATGGTACGTTTTCTTCTCACATATTTTTAAAACAGGATTTTGAATAATTTTGTTAGGTCAGTTTCTCATTCCAGACGACATTTTTTAAGTTTTTTTTTGAAAACTCTACTCTCTGGCGCACATTTTCTCGTAAAAATCGGTCGAAGGATAGTTTTTTATGAGAAAACACTTTCTTAGACCATACTGCCTTTCTATCTACCACTGAAACGAAAATCTCTTAATAATGGCAAAAAAAATGAGACAGTGAAAAATAAAAATAAAACATTTTTAGTACAAAAAAAAATAAAGTTCCAAACATTCCGGCTTACCATTCCGAAACCTATATCAACGGGGAAAAAATAAACCGAAAAAACTTAGCTTAAACAAGACATGAAAAAAAAACAATGAAAACACACAAACGCTATACAAAAACCTTTAAATAAAATACACAAAGTATAAGGTAGGAATGTCTTCTGAACACTATTAAATAAAAAAAACAAGTTTTTTTTTAACTCTAGTAAGGAAAGACATTAAAACTTAAAACGAACAGAAATTATTCCGTATATGAAAGGGGATGTCCCCTTCTCAATGCCTCGCTTATTCCGCTAAAGTTTTTTTATTGTTTTAAGAAAATAGAGTTGTGAGAAAGAGTCAAACCATAGCGTAAAGAGCGATGCGTTGAGAAAGGGGCAGCCCCTTTCATTTACCGAATAATTTCTGTTCGTTTTAAGTTTTAATGTCGCTCCTTACTTTCAGTTAAAAAAAAAACTTGTTTTTTTATTTAATTTCTGATCGTTTTTGAATTAATGCAGGTTTTAATTTTGGCTCACCGTACATGAATAATCAAAATAAAATTTGCATATAAATTTTACTTTTTTCTTATCAAATGGTTTTCTCGAAAGTTGTTTAATTTTATTTACGAAAATTTTTATTAGTAATAAATATACGTTACTTACGAATTAACTTACGTAACGAACTTCTTCATTCATATATTTTTAATACGTATGCTATATTAAGGGGTTTCCCTAGTAAATACCTAACTCTTTACGCTAAATTTAGAATTTTGCTCCAGTTCTTTAAAAATGACCCCTTAATCACAAAGGCCGTTAATTAGAATAAATAGCTCTTATGAAAGTATTAAAAGAAACATTAGCATAAATCGCGAGGTATTACCTAGGGGGTGAACCCACTCATTTACGTAATAATTTTTGTTCGTTTTAACTTTTTATGTTGCTCTTTATTTTCAGTAAAAAAAAACTTGTTTTTCTTTATATAATTTCATATCGTTTTTTTTAAATGCTGGGAGACCCGGCGCCCCCTTCATAGCAATGTCCCTTCCCCCATGAAAAATTCCTCCATTAAGAGATCCTCTCACTTAACCCCCGTCCCCTTCCTACAACCAAAAAAAAATCCCCCCTGAAAACGTCTGTATACTTCCCAATAATCAATACATATGTAAACAATGGGCAAAGTTAATAACTTGCAGCCCTTCCCCCGGGGACTGTGGGGGAATAAGTCATCCTCAAAGACATAACTAATATATTTTTCGACTATGCTGAACAAAATGGTTGTCTCAAAATTTTGATCAGTTTACTTTTGTAATAAATGAGCCTGGGACGGGGCCTAGTTGTCCTCTATTTTTTTGGTCACCTAAAAAGTGCACTAGAACTTTTAATTTACATTAGAATCCTTCCGCGATATTCTAAGACCACTGGGTTAAGACGATCACCCCTGGAAAAAAAAACACGCATCCGTGATTTTTCTTCTGGCAAAAAATCCAAAATTCCATACTTTTGCAGATAGGAGCTAGAAACCTCTACAGTAGGGTTCTCTGATACGCTGAATTTGAGGGTGTGATTTTCATTAAGGTTCTGTGACTTTTAGGGGATGTTTCTCCTTTTTTTGGGGTTGATGGCCAATGGATTCTTTGTTAATGTAAATCAACCTACAGATTCACTGGGATCATATGTTCGGTTAGAAGACAAGCGAAAATGAGAATTGATTTAGAAAAGTCTACCGTATATCCGCGCATATATATGCATTAATTAAAGTGTGTCACTGAAGATAACAAAACATCTGTTCAATGTTTCAAAAATAACATTGAGTGTGGAAATAAAAGTTATTAAAGTCTATAAAGATCGCCTAAAATGTTTCAAGAATTAAAACTAGGCCCATTTCTATTGTGTGTAATATTGAAAGAAGAAAGAATTCCATCGATCGTAGAAAAGATTTCCTTTGAATTGGCATCGAGGAAATTTATGAAGCTTTGCCTCAATGATCTAAATTATTTTCCATTAATTGGCATTACGTCTGTCAAGCCATACAACCAATAAAGATGATACTGCAATGAAGTAACTTTAAGACAGTGAATTACAGGAAAAAACATATTGAACACTCAGCTATAATCCCAGTAGCCGGGGTAGCAAAACCAGAGTAAAGAAAAAAAATACTTTTAGTTAGCTCCTTTTTATCGTTACTTTAGATTACTTTTATATTGTTATTCTTTTTAGTGACCTAATTTTGTCTTTTTTATACTTTTAAAAGACTACTTTTTAAAAGTAGACTGCTCTTATAAAACTAACTGAGACCAAAATGCTCAGTTTTATATTACAATTTCCTGTCTTAAAAATATCCTTTATCTATGTTCTTTTCAGTTTGTATGATGGAAAGGTAGAATGGTCAGGTCGTCGGCACTCGTCGGTG
>JAQQPU010002021.1:3914-15039 GCA_029168905.1 Artemia sp. Kazakhstan ARC1039 | reverse complement strand
AGTCCTTAGAAAATACCTCTGGAAGGAATAAAATACCAAGAAACCAAACTTTTCTATAGCTTTTCCTTTTACAAACGATCTGAAAACGAGTACCTAAAATAGTCCTTAGAAAATGCCTCCGGGAAGAATAAAAAACCAATAAACCATACTTTTGTATAGCTTTTCCTTTTACAAACGATCTGCAAATGAATACCTAAGACCGTCCTTAAAAAATACCTCTGGAAGGAATAAAATACCATTAAACCATACTTTTGTGTAGCTTTTCCTTTTACAAACGATCTGCAAACGAGTACCTAAAACTGTCCTTAGAAAATACCTTTGGAAGGAATAAAATACCAAGAAACCATGCTTTTTTATAGCTTTACCTTTTACAAACGATCTGCAAACGAGTACCTAAAACAGTCCTTAGAAAATACCTCTGGAAGGAATAAAATACCATTAAACCATACTTTTGTGTAGCTTTTCCTTTTACAAACGATCTGCAAACGAGTACCTAAAACAGTCCTTAAAAAATACCTCTGGAAGGAATAAAATACCAATAAACCATACTTTTGTGTAGCTTTTCCTTCTATAAACGATCTGCAAATGAATACCTAAGACAGTCCTTAGAAAATACCTCTGGAAGGAATAAAATACCAATAAACCATACTTTTGTGTAGCTTTTCCTTTTACAAACGATCTGCAAACGAGTACCTAAAACAGTCCTTAAAAAATACCTCTGGAAAGAATAAAATACCAATAAACCATACTTTTGTATAGCTTTTCCTTTTACAAACGACCTGCAAATGAATACCTAAGACAGTCCTTAGAAAATACCTCTGGAAGGAATAAAATACCAATAAACCATACTTTTGTGTAGCTTTTCCTTTTATAAACGATCTGCAAACGAGTACCTAAAACTGTCCTTAAAAAATATCTCTGGAAGACAATTACCAGGCCGTTTACGCTTCAAATCAAAATTTGAAAAGCCAACTACTAATTTCACTTCTTACCTTATCCGGAGCAGCATTATTTCCGTAGATAGCGCTAATGAATTTAATCTACTTATCTAGTGTATATACAACACTGTATGTATAATAAGCAGTATGATATTTCCTTATCTCACCCATTATAAAAACGCGGACGGAGGTGCGAGTGCTCCAGAGAACGTAGAAACATAAGCGACATTAGATCTTTTCACGGGTAGACAAGTCAGATTTCTCTTGAACGTGAAACTTGGCTTCAACGTTGGAACACAAAATTTTTGAAGAAAGTAATTTTAAATTAATTTATTCCAATACATATATGAAAATCGGTGATTAGTAGTGCAATGTTATTATTAGATGTTTTTAGGAATTAAAAATAGGTTTCGAAGTCTCAAGTTGGTTTCAAAGGCATTTTGAGAAAGTTTCTGCCAAAATACGCGTTCCAGGGTAATTGGACCGCTGATGGCAGATCAAATGAGAGGAGCCGTTTGTACGCGCTAATGCAAGAAGAAGTGGGAGGAGTTGTTTGTTCGCACTGATGAAGAGCCAGAAATTATCTGTGGTAAACTTACTGCTAATTATACATACAGCGATATACAAGGATAAGACTTGAGGCAGCTTCCCTATGTTTAAATAGAACATGTCCAGAATGACTACTTTCTCCCAATTTATTAGCCTGCCTGTATACTACTACTACTAACAACTCACCGCAGCACCAAGCCACCTGAGGTTAACACAGCTACGTACGCTACTCCTCCATCACAATCTATTCAAAACCACCCTCTTTACACCCTCCCAGGATGTTCTCGTTTTCATTCAATTTTTCTTTATCACTTCCTCCCACCTCAACCGGGGACCACCTGCCCTTGACAGTTGGCTAAAAAGGACACTACAGCCCTAGAAAGCGGGATAGAGCCGCATTTTTTGCACAGCCCACTGTTTGAAATAAGGTCAGTTAGCTGGGTACCCAGAACAATCCGTAGGCAATTTCTCTGGAAAACATCTAGCAAATCTTCGTCCGCTTTTCGGAGTGCCCATGCTTCAGAACCATATTTGACCTCTGTCTTCACTGTAGCTTCCACTGTTCTAATCTTGGTTTGCAGACTTATGTTCCTATTGTTGCAAACTTTTTAACTGTGAACAAACACCTGAGCCTTGGCTATTCTACTTTTAACATCTTCACTGCTCCCAATGTCTCTACTCTAAATACTACCAAGGTAAGTGAAGCTGTCCACCTGATCAATCTTTTCGTTACTCAATGTAACCTTTTCATCTTCGCTTATTCCTAGCCTTAGCGACTTGGTCTTCCTAATATTAATTTTTAAACCTATGATTTGAATCACAAACTTCTTGTACAAACCTTTACCAAGCTTAAAGCGTTTTTGATAATATTCCTGGCTAAGTTTCTAACTTTCCTCTTTAACACATCTTCGCTACTTCCCAAACTATTTTCATAAAACTACACCACACATTTCCCACTTTCAAACAATAAACTCTGCAATTTCACATTCAACTTCTCTTGGAAAGTTCATCTGAAATTGCAATCCTGGAGTATATCAACGTCACTTTTCCTATATTTCAGCTTCAAAGAAACAATAGTGAGAAAACGAAATATTTCTGTCAACAAGAGTAATATATAATATTACTCTTGTATTACAATAGTAAATTTGTATTCATATTTGATTAATATCTCGTAGTATCTTGTTAATATTACATCTCAAATTGCAATCCTGGAGTACATCAACGTTAGCTTTCCTATTTTTAGCTTCTAACAAATCTTAGTCAGCAAATACAGTAGTTCTGTCAACAAGAGTAAATTTTGTGACGCTGAATATTAAACATGTGAAATGCAAATGCACTATGTAAACTAATGTGCAACACTTAAACGTATAATATGCTACTTAATATGTAATGCGCAAAAATGTTTTATAATACAACAAACCCTAGGCCCCACTTACAGTACAAGCATATACGAAATTTAGCGAAAAGTTTCTTCAGAAATGATACAGATTAAAGCCCTTGGAAAGGGAAATCCCTTTGCGTCACAGCAATAGTTTCATTTGCTGGTTGGCCAGGTTTCCCATAAGCCCATCGTAATGCACTAAACATTAGTCATTGAGCGTGCGCGAAGGTGGAGTCATGAAGAGAGATCGAGACGAGAGGTCAAAAATCTTCAATAGAGAGTATAGGACTTTTCGCTACTGTTCATATATACTTATAAAATATAGTTTTACTTTGTCATAATTCAAAATTGGAATGGCCTATTGCAAACTTACAAACCCTGTAATAATTTTCCCCTACGTTCAATGGCTACCAGGACAAACCGATCCACCTGTCTCATAGTAGGAGAAAGTGTTGTACCTCTGACCGGCATGTACATTTGACCACCTTGTTTTGTGCTGTCATCTTACATATATTTTGGCAGTTGCTCCTAGAAGTGCTGCTATACCTGTTATGAAGATCAACACATGCTTGCAGATTTTTTAAGAATTTTTATCTATTTGCATCTCTAAAATTAAGTATTTTCATGTACTGATTTCTTTATTATACTCTTTTTTATATTAATAGTGATTTACTTTTCACTGTTTTATATCTTTGGTTATATCTTTGGAGTAAATAAAAAGTAAATAATTTCAGTCTTAAATTCGTAACCTATAACTGAATTAATGCGTTTAATAAATAATGGTTTTGTGTTGTACCTTTGACTGCAATAACTAGTGTACCTTTGACCGGCCAATGGTACAATATGTTATTATATAACAAAAAAAGCTTTAGTATGTAAAAAGACGTGAATTATTTATCATCATTTAGACGATTATTATTCAGAATTCCCCCCTTTCTCCTTTTAGTTTATCTGAGCAGCCTAGATGACCTTGAAACAAATCGGCAAGGATATTTAACTCAGATCCAAGAAATCACTCAGAAAAAATACCTCGAAGGGGTTTTTGCGCCATAAATGTTGCTGGCATCAGCATTCCATCAATGCTAATATTTTCCAGGGTCAATTTTAAATATTGCATGTTGAGAGACGCACCATCAGGCACTATTGGAGCAGCAAATCAGCCAGGATGCAAATCAGAAATAATAATAAATTATTTCTGGAGTTTCTGGAACACTTCATTAAGCACTTTAAGCCAGCTGCTACACCAGTAATTCTTCTGAAGGATAACCACAAGAGGCATGTGACCGTACCAGCGATCAATTTGGCAAAACCTTCTGGGATTCATTTTTTTAACATTTCATCCCCATAGCAGTCACAAAATACAGCCACTAGAAAGGTCTGTTTTTGGACTTTTCAATACCTTTTATAAAGTTGCAGTAAATGATTGGATGTTGACACCAGGTAATTCTGGCAAGCCTACCACAATATATGATGTCGCTTCTTTAGTTGGATTAGCATATCCAAAGGCCTTCTGTCCGACTAACATTGTAAATGGCCTTAAGGTAGCTGTATTAGTACCACTCAATGAAAATATTTTCACGGAAGATGAATTTTCATCTTCAACTAAAACAGACAGACCACTTGTCGCAAAAAATTTGAATCAGAATTGTGAAAAAACCTTGGAAGCCACTGATTTTTCATCCAAAAATGCTACTAAAGTGGTTTCACCAAGGATGATTAGACCTTATCCAAAGGCAGTACCAAGGAAAGATGTCACCAAAGGGAGGCAGAGAGTTAAGTCAAGAATATTGTCTGATTCTAGGGGAAAGGAAGAAATTCAGAAACAGAATAGGAAAAAGAAAAAAGTGGGTCAGGAAGGCCGAGAGAAAAAAAACAGTAAAACAGTTATTTTAGGTTGATTTAACTGTGATTTCTGACCCAGATACTGATTTAGCGACGGATGATAATGAAGATTATGACACAGATTTTGCAGGCTTGGCTGATTTGGAAGATCGAGAAAATTTTGAAAGAAATAAAATTTCTAAAGGCGCTTTTTTTGTTGTTAAGTTGGCTGGCAAAAGAAATGTGAAACATTTTGTTGCAGAAGTAATTTGAAAATTAAATATCTAAAGAAACTAGGTGATACCAACTCCTTTTGATTTGTAAGGACTGATCAAAAGGAGTTTCACATTGATCAATAAGATATTTTATTGAAACTTTGAGTTCCAGTGAAAACCTGTGGGACTGCTTTTCAAGTTTGAAATTGATTTGTCAATACTTAACTTAGAATAGTTGATATTTACTAAGGAACAAGTAGAAAATATGTTCCTGTTTGTTTTATTACTTATTTATGAAAGTAGTCAAAGGTGCGCCACATAGTGGGCAAAGGAACATGCCCTATATTGTACCTCTGACCAGTTGACGTATATTTTTGTGACCTTAATTTACTCTAAAAAAATAAATGCAACATATGTTCCAAAGATTAAATGTGTGTCTTAAGAATTAAAGTTTGTCATGAATCTAATAAATCGTTCCATATTGAAATACAATTGTCATTAAGACAATTTTTTTCAAAAACTGGCCAAGGTACAACACTCTGCCCTACTGTTAAATAAATTCTCGGCGATGTTAGCCTCCCCATTATATACGCCTAAGTGCTCAAATCCTTCAGTTCTTTGCAGACAGCCAAAAGATGGACAAGATCTTCGGTACGATTCTCAAACACTGCGCTCGGAAAAGGGCCAGATCCTTCCAAGGTACTGTATACCTTTCAAAATAATGCATATCGGCCTCTCTGTCCTTTATAAATGAATAAAGTATACATCGGAACATTATGAAACTTTGGGGAGTTGCTGACTACAATCCCACGGGGAGTTCAGACATAAAGTTTTTTGGTTGCAAGAAGGGAAAGGGTTTCGCATAGTTTAGTCTTTTCTAATTGAGTCTTTTGGGGCTTCTTTCCTTGGGTCATTAGGACTTTGAATCCTTGTAGTAGAGTAATGCTTTGAATAGGGGTTTTAAAGTTGAGCATTTTATGTCCCCAGTCGCGTTGAAATTTTAATAGATTTTTTTCTTTATAACAAGAAATTACCAGGCCAAAAAAAATTGAAAAACAAGTTTTGATCGGGGGGGGGGGAATTTATAAAACAAAGTGCATGACTAAATGGTTTAGTATGCATGATTAAACCATTCGTCCGATCGCCACTGAACATGGGAGTAGTTAGTTACGCACCCATGGAGATTTTTTTTTTGGGGGGGGGGGGGGATGAAAGGGGCTTAAGGAGACGAATTTTGCAGCTGCACAACCAATCAAATTGAACATTTCGGGGAAATGATCCCAGGGTCATAGGACCATCGAATTTAAGTGGCGAAACAGTTTAAGAAGAGGGATCCAGGTAGATTTGCTTTAAGGTTTGGTAGTTTTTGTTTTCAATAGGCACTACTAGTCTGATTTGAGTTTAAGGTGCTACAAAAGAAAGACTTAAAATATAATAAAATTTGTTTTATTGCCAAGTAAAGCTGAGTAAAACATATCAAACATCGGAATAATAAATGAACAACAAATAATAACTAACATGGGTAAGTCCCACGGTAAGCCAAATATGGATTACCGTGGTAAGCAAAGTCCCGTCACCCAACATTCCATATCTAACTAAACGGGGTACAGTTTAAACAATGTTCAATAAGACGACAGGCATAGGATTTTCGTGCATTGTTTCAGGCCAAAATAAAGACAAAAACAAAAAATCCGGGAGACTGGTAGAAGATGAGTCTGGAACACTTTAAACAAGTATAATAGAAACTAAAAACTGCTACCGACGCTAAAAGCGTAGCGTTGCCTAGAAAAAAAACAGGAAAAACCAAGAGCCCCATAACATCCTGATTCAGATTTAGTCGAAATGAAAGGAGATTAAAAATTAATTCCTACCTCTTCTTTCCCAGGCCCTTTGTATATTTATTTGAATTTTGATGAAGAATTAGAGAATTTGGGCATTAAAATGCACTCTTGGAGGCATCTGGCATCGAAGCATTTCAGAAATTTCTAAGAACATTTCGAACATTTAATAAGTTTCTAAAAGTACTGATTAAAAGACTATTCTAGTATGAATTCAAAATCTTATATTAAACAAGGGCGTATCCAGGAGGGAGTTTAAGGGGGTTTAAAACAATAAAATTAATCTGGTTAAAGGGTTTGACCCCCCCCCCCCCCGAAATGTTTGTCCAACTCGTTAAAACGTAGCAAAAAGCCAGATAAGCAAGTTTTTTATAAACTTAGTTTTTTTGTAGCCCCTCCCTTTGAAAAAAATAACCCTCCCGGAACAAAAATCCTGGATACGGCCTTGATATTAAGAATTATTGGAACACAATTAGGAATATTGTATTTTGTCTTTCTAACTTGAGTGTTTTGGTTAAAGAACAAGAAAACTAGAAACTAGAAACTAGAAAAACTAGAAAGTAGAAAACAGGACAAACAGAAAACAGAAAAAAAAACAGAAAACAGAAACAAAAAAAACAGAAGTCAAGAACAAAAACTAGAAACTAGAAAAACTAGAAAGTAGAAAAAAAAATAGAACAGAAAACAGAAACAAAAAAAAACAGAAAACAGAAACAAAAAAACAGAAGCCAAGAACAAAAAATAGAAACTAGAAAAACTAGAAAGTAGAAAAAAAACAGAACAAACAGAAACAGAAACAAAAACAGAAAACAGAAACAAAAAAAACAGAAGCCAAGAACAAAAACTAGAAACTAGAAAAAAAGCCAACTTAATTCCAACGTATTAAGTTTGCTTGTCAATTAAATATTGATAGTCTAGGCTGGATCCGTATGCAGAACATTAGCTAATAAACAAAATATACAAAAAAAATGTCAATAATTTTTATTTTATTTTGCTATTATATTTGACTTTATGATTTTGATGGATAATATTAGATTTCGATGCTTGTTTATATGTTTTTTTTCTTAGAAAAGAGAAACTAGAAAAACAAAAAATCTAAAACCAACTTAGTTGCAATTGCCTCTCAATTAAAGGTTAAACTTTATGTGAATTTAACCGCAGTCTTCTAGCAATGAGCAGGATTTTATAGTTTCAGACTATTTGTTATTGTTAGTCTGGGGGATTCATATGAACAACATAAGCTATTTAAAACGACGTTAACAAAATTTTAACGTTTTACGTTCTACGTAAAAAAAAAACGTTTTACGTTTTTTAAATTTCTTATTATGTTGTTTTATTAAATTTGAATTAATAATTTTGAAGCTTGTGTAGAATGACGCTTGCTTTATTTTTAATCTTTTCTCCGAAACAAGCCTCTTTTATCTTTTGCCTCTTTAAACCTCTCTTAACCTCTTGAGTTTCCCATATTCTTAACTATGCAAAAACAAAATGTAAAAATACCATTTCTGCGTTGTTCTATAAAGAAGTGGAAGCATTTTAGGAATCTATAGTAAATTGAACAGAGGTACAAAAAATTTCAAAAATTAAACACAACTTTAACACTTGCATAGATTTTGAGCTTCTAAAAAACCTTTTTTAATCTTTTTTACAAACTCATTATTCCATAGCAATATGCAAGATAAGTCTAAGGCATCTTTTTATTAAAACTGAGTTAATGACACTGACAATATCTAACGTAAGATTTCACGTATAATTAGCTGCTGAAATCAGTTGAAAAATTTTGGTGAAGTGATGACAGTAGTCAAATATGGCTCTGAAGCATGGGCGCTTCGAAAAGCGGATGAAGATTTGCTAGATGTTTTTCAGAGAAATTGCTTAAGAATTATTTTGGGTACTCGGCTGACTGACCATATTTTAAACAATATGCTGTACGAAAAATGTGGTTCAATACCGCTCTCTATGGCTATAATGAAAGAAAGGTTGAGGTAGCTAGGTCACGTTGTGCGGATGAAGGATGACAGATTGCCGAAGATTGTTCTTTTCGGCCAACCGTCTGTGGCTAAAGGGAAAGCAGGTCGTCCTCGTCTAGGATGGAAGGACGTCATAAAGAAAGATGTAAAGGAAATGGGAACTTCATGGTAGAAAGTAAAAAGGGAGGTTTTGAAAAGATTAGGATGGAGGAGGAGCGTGCGTAGCTGCGTTGACCTCAGGCGGCTTGGTGCTGCAGTGAGATGTTAGTATTACTAGTAGTAAACCAGTTCGACTCAAAATAAATTTAACACTTTAAAATAGCGTTTTTCGATTTCAAACTTTAAGCACATTTTTTTTGGTCCGGAGGAACGATCTTGATGAATTGATGCTAGAATGCATTTTGTGGAACCCCCCCCCCCCTACCTACACCAATTTACCAAGTCAGCCAATTTCTTATTTTAAATCTGCATTTTAATATCCCTTTTCTGCCCTTTCACTTGCTTTGAGATCTTTATTAGCTCCTTTTTTGCTTTTTGAACTATAGTTCTTTCATTTTAACACGGAAACTTAATTATGAATTTTCGTTTCAGTTCAGACTGTAGGCACACATGGTCTAAGCTTTTAGCTTTTTAGACTTTTTAGTTCTTTGGACCTCTGGAAGTTTCGGTGATGTATTGACAACGTCTAATAAAAAACCTCGCATCAGATTTGATTGTTGAAATCATTCGGAATCAAAATAAATTTAAAACTTGAATAAAGTTTTCAACTATGCACCAATAGAACCAATAGAACCAAAAAGAACCAATATTAAAATTGGCCCATTTAAGGTTTAAACAAGCTATTACTGCTCCCTCATGAAAAACTAATGCCAAAAACACACTTTCTGAATTGCGTCCTTCAAAAAATCTACACCTATTTTCCTAGTCAACCTATTCTCTCTTTTAAATTTGTGCTTTATTATCCCATCTCCTGTTGCTATCGTTTGCTTTCGGATTATTATTAGCTTCTTATTGTATTTTTTTTGGTGTCATAATTTTCTTCCGCATTATCACTTATTAGGTGTCATAAGGAATATTTTTGCCTTTTAATGCGAAAAATTAGCCTAAGGCTTTCAGCCTTTTATGACCATACAACTCTTAAAATTCCAAGCTTAAGACTAAACCCCTCAAGGTTTTGTGGAAAATCCCGAGGGGTTCCAACCCTAAATTGCTCCATGCCCTCTTCATTTGGCAGTTGAAAAATCAGTTTCTTGCATTATATGTGAGCCTGACTTTTCAGTACTTCGCCATAGTTTAAGTCCTAGAGTATTGGTTCCTGATACCCCAACGGATACCCCAAAAGGGTATTGAAGCAAAAGGGTTGTGATTATTAAAATGCAAACTGATTTTTGAGCCCGAACTATCGACTAGTTTAACGCATTATACGAGATACGCATACGTTTTTGTCTTATCTAAAATGCTTTACTGATTTCTCACTTTTGGAAATAATTAGAAAATAAAAGCTTCTAAATTAAAAAATTCCCAGTATTTGGTTCCCGTTTCACAGAAGGGTATTGATACCACTCGACTATGGTAATTCAAGAGGCATTATGTGACATTTTGTCATACGGATTGTTTAGCCTATATTGAAAAATTTACACCAAGCTATTGACTAGTTCAATCCACTTTATCTTATTTTCATTGGTTCCTGAGAAACTTTGACGTTTCTGTTTTTCTAACTTGTACGAAGAATTAAGTCACACTTCCTAATTTACAAGTTTTAACATTGTGTGAAATTTTTCGTCAAACAGTTTTTAGTCTACAGCTAAAACTGAGCCTGACTAACACTGAAACTGAAACAATCAATTAACTCATCCATTTTATCTAATTTTACACTTTCTTAAATAATTCGACTTTTTTCTAAAATGCAATTTTTAGCTTTTAGAACGAATTGGTAAGTAAAACTTTTGGTATGAGAATTATTGTGCCGCATCTGGAATGCCCAAACACATAACCTTTATACAATCAAAGTTTTTTTTTATTATTTGAGCTTTTCTGCTCTTTCTTTCCAGCAAAAAAAAAAAAAAAAAAAAAAAAAAAAAAAAAAAAAAAAAAAAAAAAACGGATATTGTATTTATTGTAGCTTTCAATGATCAATAACCCCAACATTATAAAATTATGTAAAAAAAAAAATTAAGCCACAATAATTGCATTTAAAATAAAATATGAGCTAAAATGCTCCCACTTAATACAACAAAAACTAAATCTAAAAAAAATAATCTAAAATTTTCGATCATTCAGTAAAAATAACTTTCCCGTAACTTGCCCTCTACATACTCAACGCTAAACTGACAGATCTGGTCACCAGGTTTCAAAAGATGGCAAAAGTTGGTCCCTTTGAGCAGCTTAATCATAAAATAAGGTGGAAAAAAAA
>JAQQPU010002020.1:60371-72853 GCA_029168905.1 Artemia sp. Kazakhstan ARC1039 | reverse complement strand
AAACAATAAAAAACTTTAGCGTAAAGAGCAAGGCGTTGAGGAGGGGACAGCCCCTTTCATATACGGAATAATTTCTGTTCGTTTTAAGTTTTAATGTCGCTCCTTACTTTCAGTTAAAAAAACTTGTTTTTTTTTATTTAATTCTTAATAAAGCAGTAGGCCTATAGCATAAATGAGTAGCTTTCGATTAGTCCAAGTATCCAAAATAGCTATCTGTAAATGTAGATTGGAGATCTCCTGCAAAAAGGGGGCATCGAAGGGAGGCTGGCTACTCTGCAATATATTCGTTTGCTTAAAAATATTAATAAAATACACTAATGTTTGTTTGAATAAGCCCTCTCCCAATCTTGTTGAACAATTGGTTCGATCACCTCTGGGGAATCAGAAAACAAAAAACGCAAATAAACCCACATCTGTGATCTTTCTTCTGACAAAAAAAATCCATATTTTCATAGGTAGGAGCTTATAACCTCTATAAAAGGGTTCTCTGAAATGTTAAATCTTATGGCGTGACTTTTGTTAAAACCATTGGTTTTTCTCCCGTTTTTCAAAAGACAAATTTTCTCAGGCTTGTAACTTTTAATAGGTAACACTAAACTTAATAAAAGTTATATACGTTGAATCAACATAAAAAGTCGTTTTTTTATGCATTAATTGTTATCAAAATGCCTTTTTCTAGAATTCCGGTTACTATTGGGCTGAGTCGTTCCTTACTTACAGTTCTTTGCCACGGACCATTTGGAACTGATGGATGGGCAGTGTAATCTACCTTTGTTTGAAATTTTGAATTACTAGAAAGGAAGTGCGTGACACTATAGTCTGTGGTTAGTTTGCCTCTCACCCCCCCCCCCCTTCTTTATCCAAAACCTTTTGATACATGTGTTGTATAAACTATCTACTAGCTTTGTTCTGTTTTTAATTCTTTTTTATAATTTCCAGGGTTTAAATGGCCGTTTGGTTTTTGCCATTGCAGCTGCTGCAATTGGATCAGGCTTCCAGCATGGTTACAATATTGGCGTGGTTAACGCACCAGGAAAAGTAAGCATTAATTTAATATTAAAAAATGTGTGACCTATTTTCTAAATCGGTTGTTTCCTTTTAACCAAAACAGTAATTTCCTTACATCAGATTTCATGGCCTAAGACTTAACACTTTCTTCTCGGCCTAAGTGGTGAATTATTCATCCTCAGCTCAAAGATATAGATTACATTAATTTGGTCAATGGCCATTTATGCTTACTGCATTGGAGAGAGGATTGACGAGTACAGCCTCGTTTTTAGCATAGTTTAGCTTAGTTTAGAATTAAGACACCAATTGTTGCTTCACTGAGAAAATGGAACTTTATTTCTTGATAGTATTTAAATGTTATTTTTTATTTAGATATCATATATTTTTGAGTTGGTTTTAAGCTAAAAGATCAAACAGTTCGTGGTAACGAACTGTAAGTAAGGAGTGACCCGGCTTAATAGTGACCGAAACTCTAAAAACGGAACTTCGATACCAATAGATACACCAAAAGAATCAATTTTTAAGCTGATTTCAAATATATGAGTTTCACTAAGTTTAGTCATACCCATTAAAAATAACGCGCCTGAGAAAATTTGTCTTATCCTCGAAAAAAAAGGAAGAAACACCCCCTAAAATTCACAGAATCTTAATGAAAATCACACCATGAGATTCAGCGTATCAGAGAACCGTAATGTAGAGGTTTCAAGCTCCTATCTGCAAAAATGTGGAATTTTGTATTTTTTGCCAGAATAAAGATCACGGATGCGTGTTTATTTTTTTTTTTTTTTTTGTTTCTTTTCCCCATGGGCGATCGTATCGACCCAGTGCTCCTAGGATATGGCAGGAGGGCTCATTTGAACGGAATTCAAAAGTTCTAGTACCCTTTTTAAGTGACCAAAAAAATGGAGGGCAACTAGGTCCCCTCCCACGCTCATTTTCCCAAAAGTCCCCGATCGAAATTTTGAGATAGCCATTTTGTTCAGCATGGTGGAAAATATAGTAACTATGTCTTTGAGGATTATTTAATCCCCCCACAGTCCCCAAAGAAGGGCTGCTTGACTAAAAAAAAAAGTAAAAGGAATATACAAATTTTGTTTTAATTATTCATGTACGGTGCACCAAAATTAAAACCAGCATTAATCAAAAACATTCAGAAATTAAATAAAAAAAAACAGTTTTTTTAACTGAAAGTAAGGAGTGACATTAAAACTTAAAACGAGCAGAAATTATTCCGTATTTGAAAGGGGATATCGCCTCCTCAACGCATCGCTCTTTATGCTAAAGTTTTTTATTGTTTTAAGAAATAAAGTTGTGAGACAAAGTCAAACTTTAGCGTAAAGATCGATGCGTTGAGGAGGGGATATCCCCTTTCAAATACGGAATAATTTCTGTTCGTTTTAAGTTTTAATGTCGCTGCTTAGTTTCAGTTAAAAAAAACTTTTTTATTTAACCAGCTTACAAGAACTAACTTTATTTCATATCAATTTTAATTAATTTAGCATTTACTACAAATGTTTCATTTCATTATGTCATTGACTGATTGATGAGAACACTGCATTTTTAATGTGATGAAATAATGAAGAATTGTAAGACTAATTTAGAGTTTGATTTTACATGTGTTATATCCATTTTGATAAAATCTATGCATTATCAATTTCTTAGCTGTATTTTCATTCTAATCCTGTCCATTTCGTCATATTCTCTTGCTTGTATTTTTTTTCTAGAAATATAAATTTGTCTATTATCTCGCTTTTCGGTACTATTTCTTTATTATACCTAAATACTAAATTTTAATGTATCTAAGCAAACCTTTATCTAAGTGGTGGGTCTGCCCTGTCATGCGCCCGGGGCAAAATCTTTATTAGCGCCCCTCATCTCTCCCAAAACCTTTTAAATCAAATAAAAAAAAGAGTGCTGAGTTTTTTTTTAGTTAAAAAAAAATTATTAGCTATTAGTTTTCAATTAATTAATTATTATTTTTTTTATTACTTTCTGTTTTGAATTTATTTTTATTTATTTTTTTATTATTGATATCTTAATTTAATTATTATTATTATGGTATACATTTTTATTTTTGATTTTTTTGTATTTTATTGATCAATTATAAATTAATAATTACTTTTATTTATTAAGTGCTGCCCCTAATTCATTTTAACATAAATACAATTTCCTAAATTACAAAATGATTATAGCTGTTAGATTATTTAAATGAAATTTTGTGCCCCAAAAATTTCTCGTCCAGGGCAAGTGCCACCTATCCCCCCAATAAACCCACTAGTGCTTTAACTAGTCTATTAACAGTATTTCTGAGTTTCACTCGCTTAATTATTCAGGGTGCAGGGTATGTCTTATCATTACCCTCACAATGAAAAATGGCTTGACAATATATTCATCTTTCCAGCTTATACAAGAATGGATTAACTACACTGAGTATGTCCGATCCAACTATACTGTGGTACCAACAGAAGCCACAATAACATGGATTTGGTCTGTAGCTGTTTCTGTGTATTGTATTGGAGGAATGATTGGTGGCTCTTTGACAGGATTCTTTGCCGAAAAGTTTGGCAGGTAAGAATGAAAGGTATTTGCATGGTTTTTTGAACCTAAGAAAGAGTATAGATCCCTAGTGTTACCGTAGAACAAAGCATACCAAGAGCAAGACAATTTTTTTGAAGGTCGAACCTACGGCACTGGAAATGATATCTGAATGCTTGAAAAAAGGGTTTATTGGAAATTTAAACAGCTAATTATATATATCTTTAAAATTATTATCAATATATGATGGGAAAGACATTCATATGTATCTGTTTGTAGTTTCTGGATGTATTAGTACAAAACATGCTAAAATTTATGATGGCAAATTCAAAAAAAAAGTGCAAGTCCTCAGAGTTAGCCAAACATACCAAAAACAATATATTTTTTTTAAATCCATACCAAGGACAGTATAATGAAATATGATTGTTTCATCATTTACTGGCAATCTAGACATTTATAAATATCTTTAAAATTTAGTAAAATCTGAAAATTAATTTTTAATGAAACAGACATCTATATTTTTCCAGTTTATGGTGATACCGGGCGCAAATTTAGAAAAAATACACATGGGTAGAAAATCAGCACAAATAGCCTTAAGAATATAACACAAAACATGTGAAAAAGATATAACTTTTCTTTGAGGGTGTTATTGCCTTTTGGAATCCATAAA
This sequence comes from Artemia sp. Kazakhstan ARC1039, assembly GCA_029168905.1. NCBI lineage: Eukaryota > Metazoa > Arthropoda > Branchiopoda > Anostraca > Artemiidae > Artemia > Artemia sp. Kazakhstan ARC1039. Next base: position 68,640 of record JAQQPU010002020.1, on the reverse strand, counting down.
CTGTTAGTGTTTGAATTTTTACAGACGGAAGATGTTGTCCACTTTGAGCAATGAATAGCATAATGCTGTTCTGGCATGTTAGAAATTGCATACCAAGATTAGAATATTGGAAGCTACAGTGATGCCAATGATCAAATATTATTTTTAAAGTATGGGCGCTCCGAAAACCGGAAGAAGATTTGCTAGAGGATTGAAATTGCCAGCAGATTGTCCAGTAGAGTCTATTCTAGACTAAAAACATGGTCGTTTTCTTTTTTAAGGATGGGGTATTTTAACCCCGGCGTTTGAATTACAGATAAATAAAAAATACAATATTTATTCAAGTGAAAACTAATTACAGACAAAAAATATACTATTTCAAAGACGTTTTGCTTTTCAGGAAAGGTGGGCTTATTGTCAATAACATATTTGCTTTAATTGGCGCTATTCTCGAAGGCTTCTCTTATTCTGCCAAATCGTATGAAATGCTTATTGCCGGAAGGATATTTATTGGAATTAATTGTGGACTCAACGCTGGATTGGCACCCATGTACCTTAGTGAGATATCTCCAGTTAATCTCCGAGGGGCGGTAAGATAATTGTGTTTCATTGCTAAAATTGAAAGAAAAACTTTCGAGTTTTGTGTTGTTTTTTTGGTGTTCCTAGAGGAACGGCAGAGCAATTGTTTTATCATCTTTCTCCCCTTTCAAAGATCCTCTGCTTACTACATATATTTGAAAGAAAAGACATTTTTGTCGGGTTCTGTGTGACGTTGCGCTGTGAAATCGATTGTTCTTTGGAGAAACGTGATTTTGTTATTGTTCCTGCTTTTAAAAATTGGAGTTTCTAAAAATTTATTATATTTAATGTAATTTTTTTATTTCAGCTCTAACTTGGGTCATTCCTTTTGTTTTTATCTGCTAAACCGTTATCCCGGGGAAGACTGTATTTCATTCTAGCTGTAAATTTTATTGTTCCAACCTTAGCGACATCGATTCTCCTCAAGATAAATATAACTTGACTATATGATTGTTCTGTGCTTTTATATAAGATTGTTCTTGCTTTTAAAAGTCGGAATTTTTTAAAATTTTATTGTTCCTGCTTTTAAAAATTGTAAAATGGCAAACTTCACAAATTGTATATAGCAAAATTTTACCTTTTCAAGATTTTTATTTCATCTCTAACTTAGGTCTTTCTTTTTTTTTTCCTCCTACAGTGTTATCCCAGACAATCAGAGGTATGAGTGTATTTTATTCTTGATGTAAATTTATTGTCAGAGGCTGATTATTTTTGACTATTTCAAAAATATGAAAATAGAGATAATTACGTATTTTATAGAGTGCATTTTATTCTTGTTGTAAATTTATTGTCAAAGGCTGATTATTTTTTAACTATTTCAGAAACTTGAAAATGGAGATAATTACGTATGAGACATTCAAGGGTTAACTTACTTTACAGCTTTTGAATAATAAAACCAAATTAAACATTCCGTAACATTTGAGCTGTTTTTTTTTTCCATTACAGGATGTATAAATCGCTTCAGTATTTCATTGGTAGGTTTAATGATAATTACAGAGTGATTTACACTCAACATGAAATAGCCTAGGTCATTTTATGTAACTTGAGCTAGATTATATGCGTGTGGTTTATTTTAAACAATAAATAAAAGACTAATTTATGTCGTCCTTGAGAAAAAAGCAGTCATTATAAAGGCTAAAGGACATGATTAGAATTTTCACCATTCCCGAAATACTCTTGACATAAGTTTCCGGAAAATGACAAGATTAAATTTGAAATCACTTGAAATTGGTAGCTAAAAAAGCTATGTCTTCATTCTGCCTTTCCGTAAAATCAGTATGCTTTTTTAAACAATTCCATTGAAAATTTTCGTAATTTAAATGGAATAATTTCAAAATAAGTTTATTTGCTTTTCCAACCAAAATTAGCCTTTTCTATAGACTAAATACCCAACAAGTCTAGGAAGACAGTGGAAAGAGGGGGAATAATAATATCAACTACTAAATAGGTGATATTGAGATTTCTGTCCAAAAAAGGCCAAATTCAACAACAAAATCAAAAAATAAATCCTGTTGTTTTTTAAATATTTGTTTAAATATCTAGCGACAGAAAAAAATCAAACCAGGAAAGTATGTTTACCTGCAATATGACAATAAAGACAAAAAATGGGATGTGCTATGAAGATTGATTGGAAGGACAAAGCTTGGCCCTTTCCACCGCCTGGTGCAAATCTCAGAGCGTCAATGATTCTGCCATGCATACCACACCAGCCGGGCATTAGTAATGAGCTGCTCCTTAGTCAATGCCATAAAAATGATTTTGTTCCTCGGAGGGGAGAGGGGGGGGTGGTTAAAACAAGCTCCGAGGGGGGAGGGGGTAAAAATAATGAAGAAAAAGCGGCTAGTCTTCTGCGGAACTTGTCTAACGGTCTGGAATGACGGTTTCTTACTTGAATTTTTAAGACAACTTTATAAGTGGAAGAAATATTTCGGGAAGAGTGGAATGGGGTTCAAACTTGGCATTCTCAGAAGCAAATAAATGGTACAGTTCTATAGAAATTCAGTTTGCTATTTTTTAATTCATTTGCTTTGTTCTATTATCATTTTATTTCGGCTAATTTTTATTGAGCTTTTTTTTTAGGTTGGAACAATGTATCAACTAATTCTGACAATTTCAATCCTGATATCTCAAGTTTTGGGAATGGAAAACATCATGGGCACTGAAGCACTTTGGCCATATCTTTTGGCATTCACAGCTGTGCCTGTCCTCTATCAAGTTCCTGCACTTATGTTTTGTCCTGAATCACCAAAATATATCCTTATCACCAAGGGACGAGAGACGGAGGCTGAAAAAGGTAAAATTGAATATTTCTTAAAAATTAGGTTTTTGAGATGGTAAAATTTAAGTCAATCAGGAAAGAAATTGTATTTAAATAAACATAATTGAAACGAAACCTTTAATGGTAGATAATATCAACAGTAAGAGTTAGATTTTTTTTTCATTGCTATGCATAGAAAAAAGTGATATGTGTTGTCAAAAGTAATGATTCTTATATGGTTGCCAGCATTAGGCGTCAAAAGGATGTGTTTTGATGAATAAGGGAGTAATGCAAGGCGTGGGTGTAATTTAGTGACCAAGTAAAGTGGCCAATGCTGCGCGAAATAGCTACAATGTCAAAAATTTAAGTATGCACCTATTCATTTAGAGACACACTCATGAAAGAAAATTTCTTCGACAACATTCTGAATACGTTATTTCTATGCTGACTCTCTTTACGGTTTTTACGAAAGTTACGATTGTAATTTTGCTCCATCTTCAAGGACGCCTAGCCATTTAAGAAGGGCCCTAACGAAAAATACATTGTAGTGTCTATATGTGACAATGTGTCATTAGACAAACTTTTACGTACATCCTCGCTTTCAATATTGGCTTCTATGAGTTATGGCTTGCTTTGTACTTGGTTACAGCTCCGGGGAAGTACACGGGGACCAAATTAAGTCTCGTACTTTAAGATACTGGAATTTAAGTCATAGTCCTTTTTATCTATTAATAATTGTTTAAGAGAAGAATAGTTTTTGAGGTATGTGTTATTTACAAATTTAAATGACGTGACCTACGACTCGGATTGCAGAATTATTTTGTGTAGCATTATGGCATTATAGCATTATGTATATTTTGTAAATGCACCATGCGGAGGATGAAGAGGTAGGGGTCGTATTGGAAGTTTGGAATACATGGTGGAACAATAGCCCTGTTCTTTGGCACTACTATTTTACTTCTAATACCCTAAGTCCTTTTGCATACATTACCCTTCTTTAGTTCATCATTGTCCTTAGATCTTATAGCTTACTGATGTTAGCAAAAAAGCGCAAGAAGCGCTATTTTTCTGCCATATAGAACATAGAACCATGATTAGAGAACTTTGATTTAATCATCATTTTTCTTTGACATCTGATCAGAGCATAACAATAAAAGACGTTTGCATAAAAGATGCAAAAGAAGCAAGATCTTAGTCCTAAGATTTCCCTTAAATCTTTATCTGACGAAAGTAGTAAGTCCTTGGCAAAATGATGAGCAAAAGAACGGCTTTAATCATTTCTCCGATACACATACCAGAAGGTGAAGAATGATCAGTCTCTGCCTAGCAGGGTTGCAAACTGGACACTTCTTAAGTTAAAAGAACTTATTCCCATGTGCCAGGATCAATGACAAAAAAAAATCCAAAATGACACATTTTAGACGTTTGGGACATAAAGGAGACAAAAATGGACACATTGTGTGAAGTTAAAAAGCGCAAAGCAAACAAAACATTTCCGAACTGGATATATATTTTGGTAAAAAAAATATCACTTTTCATATACAGCCGTTAATGTTTCAAGGCTTCTTTATAGCTGATGCTTTGAGGCTTATTAAATTATTTTTCTATGAGGTATTTATTCAAGGTGTTACTAAAGTATTCAAGTACATTAGTTTTGAATATTTCTAGCGTTGAATTGGTTGAGAGGTACAGATAAAGTCGAAGAAGAGATGGACGAGATGAGGGTCGAGTCTGCACAACAAAAATTGACTACTGTGGTCAGTTTGAGGGAAATGTGGACAAACCCATGTTTAAAATCCCCACTGATTATTGCTGTCATGATGCAACTGGCACAACAATTTTCAGGAATTAATGCTGTAAGTACTGGCTATAGAAACTCTAATTTGTCTCAAATAAAAGATACAGCCACAAGGAGGTTCACCACCTACCACTAAAATATGTAATTTCATGCATTTAATCGCAGAAATCATAGTGGTATACATTGCTCAGATCTACTTAATTTTGAAAGGTCGGAGGCCATAGTCTCCTGAAGTTGTCTCCATAGTCTCCTGAAGTCTCCATGAAATGTTTAGAATAGTCATTAAAAAGAAGCATCTCAAAACTATTTGAGGCTTTGTTTTTCCTGAATGGCCCCTTCTCCATTGGAAATTTGACAATTCTTGGAAATTCCAGAAATTCTATAATTGTTGTATTCAGGGGATTTGCAAATTAAAATATAATGCTGGTATTACGGCGCTACCACCTCATATTTAGTAGGACCTTATTCCAAAGAGCCCTGCTAGCGTTTATTTTTGATATTAGATTTAAACATAAAACATATTCGTTTCCGATAAACTGCGAAATATAAATTATATTAAGCGGAAAACTACATTTGGGATTTATATACGCTTTAATTAACTGTCTCATTTGTCTGCCATTCATGTGACAAGTGCAATTGCTTTGTAGGCACCATTTCAGTTTTAAGGTGAAGAAATTGATTAACGAAAAACGTATATTTTATGGAAATGCTTTTTTCGGTGCACCTGAATTCAGTTCTTCAATAACTGGAGTTGTTTTGTTGTGTTTTATCTTTTGAAAAATTTTGGCGATACTGGGTAAACGGGCCTCGGACACCAGCTTAACTAGCAATTTTTTTTTTTTGCATTCTTTGGCAACTTTGATTCTATAATTTAATTTAGAAGCCATATTAGTATGATAACAAAGACCTAGAAAATAATATTTGAATATTTTAACCGTCAATATTCGGCAACACTACTGGACCATGGGTGATTTTCCAAGAACTTAAAGGACCAGAAAAGAAACCTTTAGTATAAAAACAAACTTAATTTATGGCCAACAAATTGAACCAAAATACGGAGTCGATTCAACTTAGTGTTGTAACTACAAGTTTTATTCAAAAAAAATTTAAATACTTTGTGAATCACGACCAGATCAAATAGATTCTTAAATTTTAACCCAATCTTCAATCAGGGATAGCATACAATTCCTGAAACATAATTAACACTTGTTCAACCATAGGATATTATGAAAAAAATAATTATCTGCTCACTTATAGGTAATGTTTTTTTCAACAAGCATTTTTGAGGATGCAGGCTTAAATACACTTACCTCTCAATATGCCACACTTGGAATGGGTGTCATGAATGTTCTTATGACCTTTGTCTCTTTGGTGTTGGTCGAAAAGGCAGGACGAAAAACACTACAGCTCATCGGTCTCTCTGGAATGTTCGTCGTGGTTATACTTCTTACTGTATTCTTAGCCATCAAGGTAATTTAGTCCTTTGTTTTCGTTTATGTTTCGGTTACCATATATCCAGGACAGTCCTTGGCTTATGAGTCCTGATCCCTTCATCCCGGAAAGTTATAGAAATGTCTTTTAAAACTTTTGACATAAAGGAAAAAAAACTATGACTTAAAAAACTAAAAGCTTATAATTTCAAACATTAACATTTTATGTAAATTGAATATTCATTTATATCAATAATAAAAAAATATTTAGCTTGGCAGTGCAAGCATTAAGCTCAATAGTTGGTTTGAAGGTCTATCAGATTATTTTGATTATTTAGCCAAGTTTCAAATGGGAAGCATTTTATTTTCATTTATTTTATATATTTTTCCCTATTTGTATTATTTGCCTTTATTCTTTTTATTCAAAATTGATTGAAAATCACTTTTAACTACCAGTCATTGCTTTGATTAGCCTCCTTCACATTATTGTGAGTTTAGCTAATAATTTTGAAAAAAGGCAAAGCATTTTAGATATGACGCTATTCTCAACAATAGAAAATGCACAATATTTTTTTCAAACAGTTCGTGGTAACGATTTGTAACCGAGTGACCCGGCTCAATAGTAACCGAAACTCTAAAAAAAGGAATTTTGTTACCAATAGGTACATCAAAAGAATCAGATTTTTATGCTGGTTTCAAATATATAAGTTTCATCAAGTTTAGTCATACCCATCAAAAGTTAAGTGCCTAAGAAAATTTGCCTCATTTTCAAAAAAGGGGAAACCGCCCCCTAAAGATTATAGAGCTTTAATGAAAATCACACCATCAGATTCAGCGTAATAAAAAACCTTACTGTAGAAGTTTCAAGCTCCTATCTGCAAAAATGTGGAATTTTGGACTTTTGCCAGAAGAAAGATCAGGGAAGAAAGATCCCACGCTCATTTTTTCACAACTTCATCCGATCAAAATTTTGAGATAGCACTTGGGGCGATTTGTCCCAGTTATAGATAGTAAGGAAATGGGTGGGATATCTTGAAGATATATTAAATACCATATAAGATATATAAGATATACCATAAAGAAAAATTGTAGGAAACATTAAAAAAATGAATAAATTTTTTAGCAACAATCAGGGAATGAGCTTTTTAGCAAGGACGAGCTAGCGTCAGTTCTGAAACGATTGAAAAATAAAAAGAAGTCAAGGGTGGAAAGCATCGTAAATGAGTTTGTTGAAATATGAACGTTATTAACGTTATTAGATAAGATACTCGGGATCACGTGAAATGGCGAAATACCTTTTGGTTTTAGGAAAACTCCACTTAAATACCTTTTCTAAAAAGATTATAACAGTGCTTGTGGTAATTACACAGGCGTTGAATAGATTTCTATAGGAAGCTAATTGCTTAACATGATATTAATTATTAAACTAAGAAATGGGCTAGGAAAAGTTTTAAGAGAAGAACAGTGTTTTTTTAAGAAGGGGAGAAAATGTGTCGATACTCCTGGATTCTCAGATTAATAACTGAGAAGTTTTTGCATCCTATGATCCATGTGCTACGGAAGATTTTGTCCTAGTATAAGTGCACGAGATTATTGTATTTAAGTGATTAGTGCAATGTGAGAAAAAAAATCTGCGATTTAGGTGTGATTTTTCAAAAAAAATTACTGCAAGTCTAAATGATTATCTGTTCTATAAACAAAAAAATCTTGAACCATATTTGAGATTTATTTTATTTTATATTATTTCAGGTTATATTATATATTGTATAATTATGTATTATATAGATTTTATATTATAATCTTCCTCTTTGCATATCAGGATTTGGCACCTTGGATTCCATACATAAGCATTATCCTGATTATTGCATTCGTCGTTGCCTTCGCCACCGGTCCCGGTTCAATTCCGTGGTTTTTAGTCAGTGAACTATTCAATCAATCTGCCAGGCCCCTTGCATCATCTATTGCAGTTACTGCTAACTGGACTGCGAATTTCTTCGTTGGTATTGGATTCTTGCCACTTGCAGTAAGTACAGTATCTTTTAGCTACTTATCAATAAATAAGCTAGAATTGTGTACCCATAAAAGAATAAAAGTGACATATAAAACAATATGAGCAGAATACGAGGCTATGTATGAAAAAAGCGAGCATTACGAGAGGTATCGCGAGGCAAAATGTTTATAAGACAGGGCAATGAATTTTACAGACTGGTTGGTCATTTTACATAT
>JAQQPU010002020.1:0-46517 GCA_029168905.1 Artemia sp. Kazakhstan ARC1039 | reverse complement strand
CCCATCATTCCCCCAAACACATCCAATCACAATTTTGAGATAGCCATCTTGTTCGGCGTAGTTTATTTCCAGATAGAAAACTTGCTTTTGAGGAGGACAATCCCCAACAACCCTTAGGGAAAGGGTTTTAAGTTATGCCTTTGGGGCATATAAGGTTTTTATAGAAAGCGTTGTCGTAGAAATTTCAAAAAAGGCTCATTCGATTGGAAATTCAAGGGATAGTTCTCCCCAAAAAATCCAGTCAAAATTTTGAGATAGCCATTTTGTTCAGCGTAGTTGATTTCCATATAGAAAATATACTTTTTAAGGGTTTTAAGTTATGCCCCGGAACATATAACGTTTTTATAGAAGGCGTTGTCGTAGAAACTTCAAAACAGGCTCATTTGATTGGAAATTCAAAGGGCTAGTGCCCTTTTTAATAGTCGAAAGTGATTGGAGGGCGACTAGCCCCCCTCCCCTTGCCAATCATTTCATCAAACACACCCAATCAAAATTTTGAGATAGCCATTTTTTTCAGCGTAGTTGATTTCCAGATAGAAAATATGTTTTTGAGGAGGACACTCCCCCACAACCCTCAGGCCAAGGGTTTTAAGTTATGCCCTGGGGGCATGTAAGGTTTTTTTTATAGAAGGGGTTGTGGTAGAATCTTATAAAAAGGCTCTTTCGATTGGAAATTCAAAGGGATAGTGCCCTTTTCAATAGTCGAATGTAACTGAAGGGCAACAAGCTCCCCCCCCCATGCCCATCGTAGAAACTTCAAAACAGGCTTATTCGATTGGAAATTAAAAGGGCTAGTTCTCTTTTTAATAGATCAAAAGTGAATGGAGGTCAACTAGCCCTCCCCACGCCCATCATTTCCCCAAACACATCCAATCAAAATTTTGAGATTGCCATTTTGTTCAGCGTAGTTGATTTCCAGGTAGAAAATATGTTTTTTAGAAGGATACCCCCACAACCCTCAGGGCAAGGGTTTTAAGTTATGCCCTGGGGCATATAAGGTTTTTATAGAAGACGTTGTTGTAGAAACTTAAAAAAAGACTCATTCGATTAGAAATTCAAAGGGATATTGCCCTTTTCAATGGTCGAAAGTAACTGGAGGGCAACTAGCTCTCACCCCCCACGTCCATCATTCCCCCAAATACATCCAATCAAAATTTTGAGATAGCTATCTTGTTCAGCGTAGTTGATTTCCAGATAGAAAACATGTTTTTGAGGAGGACACTCCCCCATAACCCTTACGGCAAGGGTTTTAATTAATGCCCTGGGGGCATATAAGGTTTTTATAGAAGGCATTGTCGTAGAATCTTCAAAAAAGGCTCATTCGATTGGAAATTCAAAGGGATAGTGCCCTTTTTAATAGTCGAAAGTGATTGGAGGGCAACTAGCCCCCCCCAAGCCCATCATTCCCCCAAACAAATCCAATCAAAATTTTGAGATAGCCATTTTGCTCAGCGTAGTTGATTTTCAGATAGAAAATATGTTTTTGAGGAGGATATTCCCCCACAACCCTCAAGGCAAGGGTTTTAAATTTTACCCTGGGGGTATATAAGGTTTTTATAGAAGCCGGTGTCGTAGAAACTTCAAAAAAGGCTCATTCGATTGGAGATTCAAAGGGCCAGTGCCCTTTTTAATAGTTAAAAGTGATTTCAGAGCAACTAAGCCCCTCTCATGCCCACCTTTTCCCCAAACACATTCAATCAAAATTTTCAGACAACCATTTCATTAAACGTAGTTTTAAGTTCTGGAAATTAGATCTTTGAAGATGACAACTCCCCCACAACTCTCAGGGCAAGGGTTGTAAGTTATTCCCTGGGGGCATATAAGGTTTTGTATAGACAATATTAGTCGTATAAACTTCAGAGAGGGCTCATTTGATTAGAAATTGAAAGTTCTAGTTCACTTTTTAAGCGTCAAGAGATATTGGAGGGTAACCAGCTCCCTCCCCCTAAACCCTATTTTCCCAAATACATCCAATAAAAATTTTAAGATAGCTTTTTTGTTGAAAATAGTTCAAAGATCATATAACAAAATTTCCGGTGTTGACACAACTCACCAGGGCCCGGGGGCGGGTGTTGTATGTTATGCCCTGGGGGCATGTATAGGTCTTATTGAAGGGATGCTCGTATAAACTGCAGAGAGGGCTCATTTGATTGTATATTGAAAGTTCGAGCTCAATTTTTAATAGTCAAAAGAGATCCAAGGGAAGCTATCCCCCCCTTCACGCCTTCTTTTTCAAAACCCATCTGATGAAAATTTTGAGATAGACATCGTGTTAAAAAAAATAGTTCAAAGGTCGGATAAGAAAAACTCCGGTGTCAATACAACCCCCCAGGGCACAGGGGATGACGTTCTAAGTAATGCCTTAAGAACATGTATGGTTCTTATGAAAGGGATGCTCGTATAAACTTCATAGAGGGCTGATTTGATTGGAAATTGAAAGTTCTAGTTCACTTTTTAAGAGTCAAGAGAGTTAAACTAGCCTCCCCACGCTATTTTTCCCACAAAACCGTCCACTAAAAATTTTGAGATAGCCAGTATTTTTGAAATTGTTCAAAAATTACATAAAAAAACGCCCCCCCCAGAGCCCTGGGGATAGGCGCTGTAAGTGCTGTCCTGGGGGTGTATATGGTTCTTATGAAAGGGATGCTCGAATAAAATTCAGAGGGGGCTCATTTATTGGAAATTGAAAGTTCTAGTTCAATTTCCAAGAGTCAAATTATATCCGAGGGAAACTAGCCCCCTCTCCCCCACACCCTTTTTTCCCCAAGCCCATCCGATAAAATTTGCACAGTAGCCATTTCATTAAAAATAGTTCAAAGGTCAGATAAGAAAAATTACTGTGTCGACGGAACCCGCCAGGGCCCAGTGACAGGCGTTATGAGTAATGCTCTAGGGGCATATATAGCTTTTATGGATTGGATGCTCGTATAAACTTCGGAGAGGGCTCACTTGATTTGAAATTGAAAGTTCTTGTTCACTTTTTAAGAGTAAAAAAAGATCGGAGGGTAACTAGTCCCCCCTTCCTCAACGCCCTTAATGCATCAGATAAAAATGTTGAGACAGATATTTTGTTAAAAATAGTTCAAATTCCTGATAACAAAAAAATCCGGTGTCGACACAGCCCCCAAGGCCCTGTGGGTAGGTTTTATAAGTTATGCCCTGGGGGCATATATGGTTGTTATGGAAGGGATGCTCGTATAAGATTCCTAGAGGGCTCATTTGATTGGAAATTGATAGTTGTAATTCACTTTTTAAGAGTCAAAAGTGATTGGAGGGCAGCTAGCCTCCCCGCACACTCTATTTATTTTTTTCCCCAGAGGCACTTCATATAGAAGGGATCGTCGTATGATCTTCAAAGGGGACTCATTCGATTGGAAATCGAGAGTTCTAGGACCTTTTTTAAGAATCAATAGTGATCAGAGGGCAACTACCCCCCCCCCTGTCTATGCCCCTTTTCCCCAAATACATCTGATGAAAAATTTGAGGTAGCCATTTTGTTAAAAATAGTTCAAAGATCATATAACAAAAACTCCTTTGAGTATGGTCATTTCATTAAAAATAGTTGACAGATCAGATAAGAAAAACACTTGTGTCGACACCCCTCCTCCCTCAGGGCCGGGGTAGGCGTTCTAAGTATTGCTCTGGAGGCATATATGGTTCTTATGGAAGGTATGCTCGTATAAACTTCAGAGAGGGTTCATTTGAATGGAAATTAAAAGTTGTAATTCATTTTCTCAGAGTGAAAAAAAGTCAGAGGGCAACTAGCCCCTCCCGCTCTCCACGCCTTTATGTGTATCGGATGGATAAACCCATCCGATAAAAATTGCAGATGACCATTTTGTTCAAAATTGTTCAACCATCAGGTATTAAAACTCCAGGGTCGTCACAACTCCCCAGGGCATAGTGATAGGCGTTGTAAGTTATACTCTGTGGATATATATGGCTCTTATAGAAGTGATACTCGTATAAACTTCAGAAAGGGCTAATTTGATTGAAAATAGAAAGTTCTAGTTCACTTTTAAAGAGTCAAAAGAGACCGAAGCTTAATCTAGTCCTCCCACGCCCTTTTTCCCCAAACCCACCCGATAAAAAATTTGAGATAGTAATTTTGTTAAAAATAGTTTAAATATCAGATAATAAAAACTCCGAGAATGACACAAACCCATTTTTTCACTTTGATATTGTTACTTTGATATCAGTTTTGTTACTTTGATGAATATTTGATTTATTTTTTTAAGTTTGATTTTGAAATAAGGAGTTTTTAAAAACTGTAAGTTTCTTTAAATCAAAAACGAACAAAAATTAATTAAAAAAAAATCCGAAAAATTAGTTTTTCAATGAAAATTAAAGGCCATTTTTAAGTTAAGCTCAGCAGATACAAATACCTTTCAAAATTCAAACTCAAAACGACTAGAAATTACTATTAAATAATAAATGAAACCCAAAACGAACAGAAATTAAATAAACAATCATAGCAAAAACATACATCAAGTAATAATATAAATGAATAAATAGATCTTAAAGCGAGTAATGCTTAGATTGAATATGAATATCAAGCTTAAAACAAAAAAAAATATATTCCTTATTGAAGTATAAATGAAACTAAAACCGAACAGAAATCAAATAAACAATCAATGCAAACAAACATACAATAGATATTAATGTAAATTAATAAATAAATCTTAAAACGAGTGAGACTTAAATTGAATATGCAAATAAAGCTTGTAACGGCAAAAATCGCCACAAACAAGAGTTTGAGTAGGACCTCCTTCTCTCACTGTAAAAGTCTAAAACCTACTGCGTCAATGGCACTTTACTGAAAACTATATGCGTCTTGAACAGTCTTGGAAAGTATAAACAACATCAAATTGAATATTAGATGTATAATGATATTAATTGTTGAAAGATCCAACAATTCAAGAATTTATTTCACTGCAATTGTATTTTTATTTTCAATACTGCAAGAACTGAAAAAATAAATATTTGTAATATAATCCGTTTTCAGTTAAGCGCCAATGTCGCAGAAGGCTTTTGGTTTTTATTTACAGTTAGGAAAGGAGGCAGTATCCAAACACTTGTTTGTAGGGAAACTATAATCGTCTTTAACAACTTTAAAAAGAGCTAATAAATTAAACTGAATATTTGATGTATAATGATATTAATTGCTGAAGGCTCATCAGTTCAAAATGTTACCATAATTTTAATGTTTATTTTCAATGTTAAGTACAAAAGAAAATATTTGTCATAAAATTGGAGGTAAAGCCAGATAAGAGCCAGATAAGAAAAACTCCTGTGTCAACGCAACCTCCCAGGGCCCGATGCTCGTATAAACTTCGGAGAGGGCTCATTTGATCAGAACCTGAAAGTTCTAGTCCTGGGGGCATATATGGTTGTAATGGAAGGGATACTCATATAAACTTCAGAGTGGGTTCATTTAATTGGAAATTGAAAGTTGTGGTTCAGTTTTTAAGAGTTGAAAGAGATCGGAGGCCAACTAACTCTTCCGAGCCTCTTTTTCCCCAAATGCATTCAATAAAAATTTTGAGATAGCAGTTTATTAAAAATAGTTTAAGGGTCATATAACAAAACTCTGGTGTGCCCTCGGATCTCTTTTGACTCTTAAAAAGTGGACTAGCACTTTCGATTTCAATCAAATGAGCCCTCTCTAAAGTTTATACGAGCAAGCCTTTCATAAGAACCATATTTGCCCCCAGGGCATAACTTGTGCCTGTCCCCGGACCCTGGCGGTTTTGTCAACACCTGAGTTTTTGTTATCTGACCTTTGAACAATTTTAACAAAATAGCTATCTCAAAATTTTTATCGGATACATTTGAGGGGAAAGGGACGTGGGGGGCTTGTTGCCCTCTAATCTCTTTTGACTCTAAAAACTGGACTAGAAATTTCAATTTCCAATAGTGTGAGCCCTCTTTGAAGTTTATACGAGCATCCCTTCCATAAGAAACATATATGTCCCCAGTTTATAACTTACAACGCCTGCCCCCGGGCCCTGTGTGTGTGTGTGGGGGGGGGGGGGGGGTCGACACAGGAGTTTTGCTTATTTGATCTTAGAACTATTTAAAAAAAAGCTATCTCAAAATTCTTTTTTAGTTGCCCTCCGATGTCTTTTGACTCTTGAAAAGTGAACTACAACTTTCAATTTCCAATCAAATGAGCACCCTCGGAAGTTTATGTGACGACCCCTTCCATATGAAGAGCCCCTGGGAAAAAAAATAATAACAAAATTGTAGCTCTAATTCTAAACATAGATTGGAACTATTTCTAACCAAATAGCTATCTCCAAATTGTTATCAGATGCATTTCATAGGCAGCGCGCTAACGCTGCCTAAGTAAAGAACGAGTTGGGGACAATGTGTTATTTTTAGTTTTTTTTTTCTTCATCCCCGGGCACTTCGTATCGAAGGAGTTGTCGTAGAAAGTTCGAAAAGGGCTCGTTCCATTTCAAATTGGAGTGGCTAGTGCCCTTTGTAATAGTCAAAAGTGATTGGAGGGCAACTAGCCCCCCCCCAACCCACGCCCATCATTCCCCCAAACACATCCAATCAAAATTTTGTGACAGTCATTTTGTTCAGCGTAGTTTATTTCGAGATAAAAAATACCTTTTTGAGGAGGACACTCCCCCACAACCCTCGGGGCAAGGGTTATAGGTTATGCCCTGGGGGCATATAAGGTTTTTATAGAAGGCGTTGTCATAGAAACTTCAAAAAAGGCTCATTCGATTGGAAATTCAAAGGGCTAGTGCCCTTTTTCATTGTCAAAAGTGATTGGAGGGCAACTAGCCGCCCCCCCCACGCCCATCATTTCCCCAAACACATCCAATCAAAATTTTGAGATAGCCATTTTGTTCAGCGTGGTTCATTTCCAGATAGGAAATATCTTTTTGAGGAGGACACTCCCCCACAACCCTCGGGGCAAGGGTTTTAAGTTATGCCCTGGGGGCATATAAGGTGATTATAGAAGGCGTTGTCGTAGAAACTTCAAAAAAGGCTCATTCGATTGGAAATTCAAACGGCTAGTGCCCGTTTTAATAGTCGAAAGTGATTGGAGGGCAACTAACCCCCCCCCCTTGCTTAAAATTCCCCCAAAAACATCCAATCAACATTTTGAGATAGCCACTTAGTTCACCGTAGTTGATTTCCAGATAGAAAATATATTTTTGAGGAGGACAATCCCCTACAAACCTCGAGGCAAGGGTTTTAAGTTATGCCATGGGGGCATATAAGGTTTTTATAGGAAGCGTTGTCGTAGAAACTTCAAGAAAGGCTCATTCGATTGGAAATTCAAAGGGCTAGTACTCTTTTTAATAGTCGAAAGTGATTGGAGGGCAACTAGCCCCCCCCCTCAACTATAAAGAACGATGTGGGCACAATGTGTTTTTTTTTCTCCATACCCGGGCACTTCGTATCGAAGGAGTTGTCGTAGAAACTTCGAAAAGGAATCATTCGGTTGGAAATTGGATTGGATCATTCGATTGGAATAGTCGAAAGTGATTGGAGGAAAACTAGCCCCCCCCACGTCCATCATTCCCCCAAATACAACCAATCAAAATTTTGAGATAGCCATTTTGTTCAGCGTAGTTGATTTCCAAATAGAAAATAAGTTTTTGAGGAGGACATTCCCCCACAGCCCTCAGGGCAAGGGTTTTAAGTTATGCCCTGGGGGAATATAAGGTTTTTATAGAAGGCGTTGTCGTCAAAAAATACCCATTTGATTGGAAATTCAAAGACCTACTGCCCTTTTTAATAGTCAAAAGTAATTGGAGGGCAACTAGCCCCAATCCTTCCCCCAAATACATACAATAAAAATTTAGAGATAAGCATTTTGTTAAGCGTAGTTGATTTCCAGATAGAAAACATATTTTTGAGGAGGACACTCTCCCACAACCCTCAGGGCAAATATTATAAGTTATGCCCTGGGGGCATATAAAGTTTTTATTGAAATATTTGTCGTAGAAACTTGAAAAGGGGCCCTAGGGGAATAGCTTACAACTCTTGACCCCAGGCTTTGCGGGGTCGGTCAACCTCACATATGTTTTTATAATATACATGGGCTATTTTGAACAAAATGGCTGTCTCAAAATTTTGATCCAATACATTTGAAGAAAAGAGACCGTGAGAGCTGGGGCTATATGCCCTCTGACTACTTCTTACTTTTAAAAAGGAACTATAACGTTAAATTTTCCATTAAATAAGCTTAATCCAAAGTTTATGCGACCACCACTTCCATAAAAACCTAATATACTCCTATAACATAACTTAAAACACTTATCCCAGGCTCTGGGGATTTTGTCAATACTAAAGGCATTATAATATGATGTTTTAACTATTTTAAACAAAGTGGCTATCTGAACCGTTAGATCGGATACATTTGAGAGAAAGATGCTGGGGAAGGAGGCTATTTGCCCTCCGATCACTTTCGACTCTTTAAAAGGGAAATAGAACTTCCAGTTTCTACATGCCTCATTATACACCCCCTGTGCATAACTTAAAACTCCTCCCCCGGGCTTTGACGGTCGTGCTGACCCCGAAGTTTTGTTTCCTGATATTTGGTTTATTTTGAACAAAATGCTATCATAAAATTTGGATCGGATACATTTTTGGAAAAGAAGGCTTGGGGGTGAAAGTATTGTTAGATACCCTCCAATCACTTAGACTCTTCAAAAATGAAAAGAACTTCTAATTTCCAGTCAAATGAGGCTCTTCGTTGGCTTATACAACAATTATCTTCCATAAGACCCTATACACTCCGGGGAATAATTTAAAACCCTTGACCTCGGACTTGGCAGGGGTGTTTCAACCCCAAACGGCAATGTTATATGAAAAATGGAATACTTTGAACAAAATGGCTATCTCAAAATTTTGACCGTATTCATTAGGAGAAAAAGGGCGTGGCAGGGGGTCATGTTACCTTTTAATCACTTTCCACTCTTAAATTGGATCTCTAACTTTCAATTTCTAATCAAAAAAGTCCCCTCCGAAGTTTATGTAACAACATCCTCCACAAAAACCTCATGTGCCACTGGGCATACCTTATAAAACATACCCACGGGCTGAAGAGATCGTATCAATCCCGGAGTTTTTGTTATATGATTTTTGATGTATTTTGAACAAAATGGCATCTAAAAAATTTGATCGGATGAACTCAGAGAAAAAAAGGCAGAGGGGGACCAATCGTCCCCAGGTCTCTTTAATTCTTGAAACAGGAACTAGAACTTTCAATTTCTAACTGAATAAGCCCTCTCCGAAATGTGTATGACCAGCTCTTCCATATAACGTTATAGACCCCGGGACAAAACTTAAAAACTTGTCTCTAGGTTCTGGGGGGCTTTGTATACCCTTAAGTTTTCGTTATATTATCTTTGGGCTATTTTAAGCAAGAGAACTATCTTAAAAACTTTATCGAATGCATTGGGGGAGGGGGGGGGGGCACCGCAAAATTTTTACCCCATTTCGGTAGGAAAGATACCGTGAAATTCGCTTTACAACCTGACTCACAGTGTCTATGACGGCTTTTGAGTGCTAACACTGTTACACCAAGGATTAAAGAAGAATTAGAACAATCAGAAGGACGAAGCTATGAAATCTGAAACGATTCTACCAAACAGACCTTGTGGCTGCTGAGGGTCAATATTTGGGCTACGTTATTTCTATATTGAAAGGGTATGTCTTATGGGTATAATTATGCCAAGACTCCCATTTGGAATCAAATAGCTTACAAGGCCTAGGCTATATAAACAAAAGTGTAAGCCTAGGCTATTCCACTCTCCATTCAAAACTGTTCCCAAATACAATGGCTGTTACTGCAATAGTTTTATACCAGCCCTATAAAGGATGGGGTAAAATTCTGCTTTTGGCTATCTTGGAAAGAGGTTAGGTTAGGAAAAAGAAACTTTCAGGGATGGGTCTAAAGGCTAAAGTAGGCTATGTCCTGGGAAAGTATTTTGGCAAATTTTTATCAAATCATATTATTAACTTGTGAATAAAATTAATATACCAATTGATGCCCTTTTTTATGCTCTTTCCAAATATAATAATCATTTTTTTTTTGGAAATGAAATTTATCCCCACCCCTATAGCCTATACTAATTCAGGGTATATATTTGCACATTAGGGAGCTAGGGTGAAGTTTAAACTTACCTCCCATTTACATCAGAAATAAAATTTGCCTCACCCCCCCCCCTAATTTGCAAATAGGCTATATACCCTGAATTAGTATATATTGGGGTGGGGGTAAAATTAATTTCCTACAAAAATGATTATTATATTCGGAAAGTGCATAAAAAAGGCATTGAGTGGTATATTCACTTTATTTGTAAGTCAATAATATGATTTGGTAAAAATTAACCAGTATTTTGAAGTAGTCTACCTACCTCCACTCCTTCTCTCTCTAGAGGTTTCTGACCTTTAAAAATTGGTGAATTTGCAGGTGGCACTATAATTTAGCTAGAGTGAAAGTGAAAACATTATTTGGTGCCTTTTTTTATGCTCTTTTGTAAATCAATAATTGCTTCTGTCACAAATTGCATTTTGAGCCCTTAAAGGGGCTCCAAAGGTATTTTGTTTTTTCAACCACACAAAGAAGTTATCAACAGTAGGCCTAGTTAAGTTATTGAAAAGTTGTTAAAAACATAGGCTATCACTAGTTTATAAATAAGTTGTTCAAGAGTAATATATTCCAAAAATGCTTATTTATAACAATTTAAACCTCATTTATTGGGTAACACAAATTTAAATTGTTTTCCTAAAATTTCAAGTTTTTCAAATGCTGTCAACAAAAATAGTGCTGAATTTTGCAATTTGAAACTTAGCTGTTGACAATTCAGGGTATATTCCAACTCAGGGTATGTATTTGCACATAGAGGGGTAGGGGTGGGTAAATTTTATGGTAACTTTGCAGCAGACCCTATAATATAGCTATGACAAAAGTGAAAACATCATTTGATGCTTTTTTATGCTTTTTCATAATTCATATAAAATACCTTTGGGGCCCCTTTAAGGGCTCAAGATGAAATTTCCAACAGAAGCAATTATTGAATTATGAAAAAGCATAAAAAAGGCATCAAATTATGTATTCACTTTCATCCTAGCTAAATTACAGTGTCACCTGAAAATTTTCCTAAAAATCTGTGTGTTATAAAAGTGGAATAGAGAGAGTTAAAAAGTGAAAATAGATCTTCTGCTTAAATAAAGAACAATATTTCACCTACCTCCACTCCTTCTCCCTCTAGAGGGTCCTGAAATTTGCTTACTTGACCTATTGAAATTTCAACAAAACAACATTTTACCTTGATTTTCAGTTATCAGTTTACTTTTCTCTGGCCTTAGTTCTGAAAATGCAATTCCTGTTATTTGATTAGAATTTTAAGCCATGTCAATGTTATTTTTTTCAAAATTTAGGCAATGTATTTGCATATCTTTAAAACCTTATAAATTGGGATTGAGCAAAGTTGTGAAGCTGAAACCAATTCTGTTGTACTTCATTTAAGCTGAAGGTCTATTTTGCTAGGTTTCACTTTTAAAACACACATATTTTTAAAGGTCAGGACCCTCTAGAGAGAGAGAAGGAATAGAGATAGTGGCTTCAAAATACCTTCCCAGGATACACACTATCCTGTAGACCAAATCTCTGAAAGTTCAGTTTTCCTAACCTAAACCCTTTCTGAGATAGCCAAAAGTAGCTAAAGTTGAATTTTACCTCATTTCTAAATCAGCTACAAATGACAATTTTTCTTGATAGACATTTGTTTTGAGTGAAGTTTTAAACTTTTATTGGTACCTGTAGTGTATTATATAGCCCCAACCTAATATTCTTCATCTTAGTAGAACTTATGTAAAACTATTTTTTTGTCCATGTATTAAATTTATTGAGTTTGTGATCTATTTTAACCTTATGAAAATATAATACTATGAAATTCATTTAGTTTGTGATCTGTTTTGTAATATAGTACCACAAGTACTATTAAAGGTTTAAAAATACACTCAAAAACAACAGTCTAGAAAGAAAAATTACCATTTGTAACTGATTTAGAAATGACATTATTTGCTTGATTTGACTAATAGTAAAATGTTAAATTGCCATTGTCAAAAATGCTGTAAAAGAAATTTATAGTCTCCCACCTTGAGCAACAAGGAAATCACCTATTTTTTCATTCATAGCACTGATGTGTCCTCTTTTTTCTTTTTTGTCCTTTGTTACAAACCATAGAAAGCTGTTTTCTAAATAATTGTTACACTTTACATCATAGTCTAAAACTATACTCAAGGTAAGTTCCCTTTCAAAGCCCCATTAAAGACTCAAAATGGAATTTCTCCTGAAAGCAATTGCTATATTTGGAAAGATACTAAAAAGGGCATCAATTGGTGTATTCACTTTTTTCAGGTTTACAACATTAAACAATTACCTACTTTAAACATTTACTAAAAAAAACATTTACCTACTTACTTATGTCATTCCTAGAAGCACTTCATTTCACTCCCCCCCCCCCTCTAATGTGCAAATACATAGCCAACATTTTGTATTTCATGCATTTTGCCATATGTCTCTCGTTTCTTCCAATGGATTTAATGGCAAAGAAGTAACATTAATGAAATTAAGAAACAGAAAAATGCTCAGAAATAAATAGCCTAATTGGCAGTGGCAGATCCAGGGGAGGGTGAAGGGGGTGCATGCCCCTAATGTAGTCTAAAGTAGTGTAATTTACTTAATTAATGCAAGTTTGCATTAAATAAACTTGCTCCTAATCTAATTTGATCTAAATCCTGACCTAATCCTGATCTAAATTTATCAGATCAACCTATTTTGTGCCCCCCCCCCCTAAAAAATCCTGGATCCACCCCTGCTAATTGGGGCTACATTATTGCACATTAAGAGAGAGGGGGAGAGGTTAGTAAAGTGACACACTTTTATAAATGATATAAGTGAGTATATTTGTATTTTCTAAGGTTGTTTTCAGAATTTTATTGATTTTGTTTAGTAGGCCTAGTTGCCCACAGATACAATATAAAGCTCTAGTTGAGATGCCTATTGCTATCCTGGAAAATAGCTGAGTTAAGTGAATGGAACTTTGAGGAATGAATTCACCACCTAAAAAGCCTTTATCCCGAGAAGGTGTTATTAAGCAACTCTTTCTACTTTGTCCTTGTTTCTAGGCATTTGAAGGGCAAAATTTTAGTTTTGGAGTTTCTTGCTATCTCTGAAAGTTGTTGACTTAGTTAAATAACTACACATATGTGAATTTGGAAAAAAAAATATATTTACATTTTTTTTACCTCAATTTTGAGTTTTTCATATTGTTTTCATTGGCTTTAGTTTTTGAATTAGCAGTTCCTGTTATTTCAATGATATTTTAAGCCATAGAAGGATTTTACTAAATTTAACACACAAGTTTCATAGATCTTGAAAATTTCAAAGATCAGGACTGAGCAAAGATGCACTTAGAGCACTTTTCTTGTATTTTTTTTGAGCAGAAGATCTATTTTGCAAGGTTTCACTTATGTAACATAGGAGGAGGAGTAGAGGTAGGCATGTCACATACCCTCCATGTTGATTATTAAGGGTCTTGATGCATTACTAATAGTTTCATAAACATGGTTCTACCATTTTAAAAGATAGCAAAATCCCATAAACTAGAATTTTGCTTTTAGAAGATTGCAAATGTGATTAAAAAATGGTCACGTCTATCTAAATTTTGACAAAACATTGTATGTCAATTTCTGGTTGCCAGTTTCTTTTTTATCCATCTAGTCTTGAAAGTATAAATCCTCTATAAACTGGCAGCATTTTAGGTAAATGAATAGGGTAAAATGCTCAGGAGGCTACTCAGACAGCTAATCACCACTTCAATTGAATTGAATTTATTTTACACCCTTCATAAACACAGAAATTGATGGAAAAAACAGCAGAAAAGAGAGAAAAAAAACATACACTTAATGGTACAGACAAAGCAAATACACATACACATCAATCAAAGTGACTAGAGTAGAGGTAGCCAAGGATGGCTGCTACCCTCCAACTTAGCACAATACTTGTCAAGCAACTGATTAACTGCAGAAAATGGATCAGTTACTGCATATCTCTGGATCAGATATGAATTACTTGTTCTCAGTGGAACTTGCAGCAGAAACTTCAAATATCTGAAGAAAATTCTATGGATTTTAAATTTATCTTCTTTAGGCAGAAGTTTCCAAAATGGTGTCATATATAATATATGTGGCAGTGCAACTGCATTATAAATTCTAGCCAGTGAAAACCTATTAAGATTTCTCTTCAAAGAAATTGTGGCCCTGTATGCAGTTCTAATTTTACACTCTATATGTATGATGATTAACAAATGGGTAGATGACAGAGTGTCACCAATGGGCAGTCCCAAGTAGTCTATACTAGTGACTCCACAGGCTTGACAGTCTGGGATCCTAGTTGAATCTTAGGTAGAATATATTTATTTGAATTAAACAACATTGCTTCCAATTTTGGCACATTAAAACTAAGGCCAATATCACCATACTGAGATGACAGGATATTAAAATTACTTTCTAGGGATGTTATTTGCCAAGAAAAATTCAAGATGTCATCTGCAAATCCAACTATGGTCACATCTATTCCTCTTAGAATACAGCTCGTAGTGACTTTGAACTGCACCTCAGAAATACTATTAATAAACAACTCTGGGGAAGAAATTGCACCCTGTTTTATAAATTTTTTCACAGGGATTTTCCTTGTGGCTTCTGCATTAGGAATGTGTAAACACACATTTAGTTGGCAATACAGATCATAAAGAGGTTCAACAATTGCTGGGCTGACACCATTTTTCCGTAATTCTAGCATTACCTGCACATGTATGCCCAGGTCAAATGTGCAGTGTATGTTGTATTCACCAATAGCCAGCAATTCATTTGAAATGTGCACATCCAACAGAACATTTGCTACAACATGTAATGTGTGAGCGCACCCCATTCCTGACTGGAAACAAAGCTGGTGGGGAGGGGCCTTGCAACACTTCCTAATGTCACCTATTATGAACAATTCATAAAGCTTGCAAAAGAGGAAATAGTTATCAGTCTATAAGAAGAAGGTTGTGTTGCAGTTTTCCTTTTTTCAGTACAGGCGTTATGGATCCTAAGCAAAATAATTGTGGTACAACACCATGCGTCATAATAATCTGGTAAGCAATTGCAAGATGTTCAAATAAAAGGGGACTACCATAAAGATGATGTGCACATATTTTATCAGCACCACTTGACAATTATTTCTTTAATTTTTTGCACACTTCCCAGATTTGACTACTGTTCACAACAAAATAATTTAACTCTTTAGTAAGGAGGAAACTAAGTTGCTCATAAAACACTTGGTTTTTCAACTCAGCTGGGGCTGCAAATTCTGCACTAAAATAATCAACCCATTCTTTCTCACCAATCGCACTGGAAATTGGATTATTGTGCTCAGCAGGCTTTGCACACAGATTCCAAATCAGATTAGGATTATCCATGATTTTTGACACAGTTTCAAGTTTTAAAGAACTACACTGTCTATGCAGTTCTTTTGCAAATTTCCGCTTAGTAAAAATACGAATTTGATTGGCTGCACCACTTTTAGGCCTGTCGCACTCATGCCAAATCTGCAGCTAAAACTTGGCTGCAGCCTTTGCATTAACCAAATTGGAGTTTTGGGCCCATCCTTTTACCTATGTACAGCACAATTCAACACTTGGGACAGCTGAGCTTTCAGCTTTTTTTAAAACATGGCATATTTCAGCAAAGTATAGGTTCAATTGCAGTCTTATTTCACTATCAGGTAAGTCAGCATTCCAGTGGAGCAGATGAAATGGGACCTTAATTTTTCTGAGGATTTTGTCACACTTTTGTTGGAATAAAGGGTGTGAGACCTTTTTCCAGTCACTCACGAGCTTTGGTTTAGGTTTCGGCGGGTATGCATTCACAGTACATGGGATAGTGACAGACAGGGGCAGATGGTCTGAGTACATTCCATCAAGTTCTACCTGTATTGTAGGTAGCTCAACATTATAACTAATAGCATGATCAATGTTAGACACAGACTGAGAGACACTTATAAAAGAATATTGCTTGTTTTTTCTGGCTAGCTTGAATCCATTAGGAAGTGAACTTAGAAGCACTTGGGCACAAGAGTTGCTGCTGTCTTCAGTGTTACAGTTAAATTCCCCCAAAATCACTAATGGTAAGCTGTCCCTTAGTGCTTTCTTCATTGAATTTCAGAGTCTCTTGCAAGCAATAGCAAACTTTTGCTCCAAAACAATATTATTGTAATTAGTTGGCAAGTAAACATTGGCTACAATGAAATACCCACATTTAATAAGCTGGAAATTTTCAGTTTGCTGGAGACAGGCAGGGGGGAGGGGACTAGAATTGGAGATTATGGCAAGCCCTCCCGAAGGACATCTGTGGTTGCCAGATTTGCATGCTGGCTGTATAATATAATGATTATCTGGAGAAAATTTTAGCAAGTTGACCCTGGCTTCCATGAGAAAATGTTCTTGGAGGCAAATAAGGTCATATTTTGTTGATAGATCACTGAGAAATGGCAATTTGTTCAGCACTTTACCATTCATATTCCAACAGTACACCTTGCATCCCATTATGATACAGGAGGCATGTGCTTGATTAAATGGGCATGAGGTGTGGTAGCAATTGTGTTTTTTGAGTTACAATTTAAACACAGTTAGCGCTTTTTACACAGGCTAGCTCTTGAAGACATATGATCAGTGCTGCCACAGTGTGAGCACTTTTCTTGTTGGTTGAAGTTGGCAGTAATATGACCAACACTGTGACATTTAAAGCAGTGCCGGGGCAGGAAACAGAACTCCTCAACCCTGAATAGCTCAAGATAGATCTTAAGGGGATTGGCAATAGCATTGTCCAGATCAGCATGACTTGGGTAGTATAATTTGGAGGCTCAAGTGTCACTGCACTGAACAGCTTTTTCACACCCATCTACTCGACTTAGCTCGTTTTCATCTAGAGAACTATGAATCTGCTTTACAATGCCTACAAATTGAGGCACTTTCACTTGGGTGTCAATTTGCTTACTACTGATGGCCTGGGCTAGTTGTGTTGCTGAATCACGTGACTTGACAAGGATTTTCCATTCATTGTTGCTATGCTTAATAGTAAGAGAGTCCAAATCCACCCCACTTGGGCACAGCTTGCTTATGAAATCTTGCCTAGCCTACAGCAAGTTGAGATTAGATGGCATATTTTTAACCACCACAATAATAAATGATTGTGAAATATCTATTACACTGCATTAAAAATGGAATGTTTCATCATTGGATTTGTCTGAATTTTTATAATAATAATCTGACATCCTTGAATATTTTATCCATAAGAAATACTGAGTATTTTAAATACACTGATAATCATTAGCATAGCCTAATTATGGACAAACATTTAAAGCTTGAGCCTAATCTTAAAAACGCAGTCTAATCTTGGATGCAGGGTCTTAAAGTTAGAACCAATAATCTAAATCACAGACAGACTCAATTCAGGACAAATTTCATCTAATACAATTATCGTGAAGCAGAATAATTATATTCAAATAGACTAGGTTGCAGGTATAGTGTCTTTATTTGCTTGTAAATTTGTATAAAGTGTGTGAATTTGTGTGTAAATGGTTTGGTTATTTGTAGCCTATATACATTCAAAATGTATTCTTGCACACATCAATAAACATACTGAAAAATATTATTCCTTAACATTTGTCTAAATTTGAATGTTAAAAGACAAAACTTTCAAAGATTGTAGTCAGCCAATCCCAACTAGCCTAGTTCTTATTATTAGCCAATCTTAAGCATCTAAAAGTAGACTGTGTACGTCATGTCAAAGATTAGAAGCATGTTATCTATATTTTGAAATATGTGTTTTAATCAACATATCGACATGTGTCCAAGATGAGGCACTGTCTTGGTAGCCTAGAGGGGGTTTTACCCTACAAAATTTCATAACTGACATAGGGACAAGATGAGCACACTATGATAAACAACTCCTTTTTGTACCCTCCTCAAATATTATAATCAATTTACTTGAAGATGCCCCTGTGATGGTTCTGATATATAGCCCTAATCATGTATTTCTCAATTACTGCAATCTAGTCATAAGTCTTAGGCTCCTATACCAACTTAGTTATCTTCTCATTCTAGAATTTGTCTCCATGTGGGATTGAGTGTTTAATTTACCAAAATAATATTTGAAATTATTTTTAAAAGTGGGAGATAATGGAAGTACACATGATAATCTGATTACTGCAAATAGTACCCTCCAGGATTCCAAGCCACATCAACACTTTTTTCCTTGCTATCTTGAAAGGTAGTTGAGTCAGGTGAATAAAACTTTGAGGAATGGATCCAGGGCCTATTATATGCCTTGGGAATGTATTGTCAAGATACTTTGTTTGCCCTTTTCTTGTTTCCAGGGCTTAGAAGATTGCACATGTGACTGGTGAAAAAATTATCTGAATTCGACAAAAAAAAAACCTGTTTGTTTAATTTTGAGTTTTGGTATCTTTTTCATTGGCTTTTGTTTTTGAAATACAATTCCTGTTATTTGAATAAAATTCGAAGCCATGTCAAGGTTTTTTATCCCTAAATGTAAAAATAGATTTTTAAATCATATAAATCAGGACTGAGTAAAGGTATGCAGCTCTAACACTTTTTTGTGCCTCAATGGAGGAGAATGAATATTTTCACATTGCACATGATTTTTAAAGGTAAGTGCCCTCTAGATGAAAGAAAGAGAGGAGGTAGATACTTCAAATTAACTTTCATGGAGATAATTTAGGCTCTGGATATGTTCTTGAAAGTTTTCACCTAATTCAACTACTTTGCACAATAGCATTAAACCCCTAAACTAGGACTTTAGATTTTATAATCCCTTATGCATATGGTAAATTGATTCCCACAAAGCATTTGTCTTGAGCTGGTTCTTATTTGCATTTCTATTGATGATTAACAACATGTTGTGAAAGATTTGACAATAAAATGTTCAGAGATTATGTGAAGGTGTACAGGTCAGTTATGAATGTGCATGAAATTTAGTTACTTCAGAATGGTGTGAACAAAAAACAAAGCCCAGAGCTGTGCACTATTTGTGCAGACTCCCTTAGTGCTATCATTATTCCATTGATGCTAAATCAATATCAAGTACGGAGTTTGTTCAAGACCTTATTCATTCCAAAATGCAGTAAGTTTTATCAAGCTCGTCACACTAAACATTTAAAAAAATATTGTGAAAATATAATACACACATACAAATCTATGAAAAATAACACACTATGAAAATATACAGGTCACAAAAACAACTATTACAAAAAATAAAAATATTCTCAAAAAGATCATGATAAGACATAATTTGGAAATCTGTAGAGGCTAAACTACTTTTGAAAGACTGGACTGTGATACTTGCAACTGTTTCTGATGGAAGTGCATTCCACGTCTTCTACACTTGGCTAGATAAAGAGTTTTGGCTTAATCTTTTCTGTGAACATGGTGGGTATATTTTGTCTTGGTGTTGACGGGTGCTCCTGTATTCTGTGAAGAATACAGTAGTGAAGTGAAGAAATGAGTTGGAGTGGTATTATCGGTGTTCCTAACAATGCAGAATGTATAATAAAAGTAAAGAAGTGAGTTGGAGTGGTATTATTGACATTCCCTACAATGCAAATATATTTATTAGGTCAGCTCTATCACATCAGAACTGAAGACTAGGCTACTTTAGTCTCTGCATTCTCTGGTGGTATGGTAAATGTCTCAGACAAGGTATAAGTTTGGTGGCCCTACATTGCACTTTCTCAACTCTTTCTCTGTCTCATATTAAGGGAATACCATACTGATAAGCAATACACAAGTATTGGACATACAGTGGATACATAAAGTGAAATCAATGAACAAAGATTAAACTTAGAAAATGTTTGCTTTAGACATAATAATTGGTAATTTACCTTATGGATGATATCCAATACATGTTTATCAAATTTGAGACTTGAATTGAAGCAAACCCCAAGGTCTCAAACATACTCCATGCTTAAAATTGATTTACCATCAACAATGTAATGGTAATGTTGAGGGAGTCTGCACAAATAGTGAACAGCATTGCACTAGATTTTGTTAATGAATATAGAGTTTACTGTACACCACCAGCACAGAACATCAAAATCCTCTTGAAGTAAAGAAATCTCATGTTCATTCATGACTGACCTGTAAAATTCCACATCCTCTGCAAACATTTTTAAGGTCGAATTCCTAACGACATGCAGCAAATCATTCAATAAAAGGGAGAAGAGTACAAGCCCAAGACAACTGCCTTGGGGAACTCCACTTATGACAGACATAGGAGATGACAAAGCATCACCTACTGCAATCTCTTGGGTTCTATTTGTAAGATAATCCATTATCCTTTCTTCAGTTTACAGGCCAATAGTGTATAGTTGACATTTCTTTATCAGAAGTGGGATGGAAATTTCGTCAAACACTTTGGAAAAGTCAATATGAATACACTAAAATAAAATACTATTATCTGTCATAATTGAAAATCATTAATCACCTCCAGAAGTTGCATGTTACAAGACCGCTGTTTACAGAACCCATGGTGAGCTGAATCCCATAACTTTTCTTGTACAACAGTCTAATGATTGTTTTTTTCCAAGCTGAAGGACTTTCACCAGATGAGAGACAAAAATTAAAGAGATATGTGAGTTTTCCAGCAAGCACTGATACAAGTTTGTGTAACATTGTATTTAAAATTCCATCAATATCTGATGCCTTTCGAGGATCAAGATTTTGAAGTGTTTGATAAACCTGCTGGACTGTAAAATCTGAATCATCAAATTCTTTTGTTAAATCTAGAGGAGTAAATTGAGCTTGTGTTTCTGTGTGTGTGTGTGTGAAAACTGAACCAAATACCTTATTGAAAAGTTGTGACTTTACATAATTATCATCTAGATGTGAAAGAGTTTTAGGATCTATAAAGGAGTGGATGATGGGGATTTTGAAGGTTGATTCCTTCTTATATAGTTCTAAAATCTTTTTGGGCAAGTTTTGACTGATGCAATAACATTTGCCTCAACCTCTTGGCAATTTAGACAAAGGAACTTAGTTGCTCTATTTCTAGCTTATTATATTTTGACCATGAATCAGAGGTTTTAATTTTTACTTGCTCACGCCACCTTTCACCTTTTTTTCCATTGGTACAATATACTGAGGAAGGATCTGTCTATTTTTAGAAAACTGTCTGCTAGTAAATATTTATATGTTCCATCAAACGGGGTTACTTTGAACTAAAAGTACCTTTTTTTCTCCTTTATTTTGCAATAACTTTTGTAAATGGTAACATAACAACCTAGAAAAACATTTCCATATGTATTTCTGACCGCTGAAGAGGGCGGACGTTGCGGATTTTTTCTATCCCTTCCCACAAGGCCATAATTTTTTTTTGAAAATGGTGTTCAAAGTTACCCACACTTCCTCCAACTTAGAACAATGTTATTTTATTTTATGTACTGTTCATGTAATTTCCTATTTTTTTTTCAAAGTTGGCCATGCTTTGAGTAAGTTTGAACAACCACTTACTTACCAACTTTTTTCTCTAAGATTCATTGTAAAAAAGGTAGCTTATATTGAACAAAATTAAGAAAAAACGCAGAAAATTAGACTAAGATCATACGAAAAAACAGAACTTGCAGAAAAATCCCGGAAAACCAGAGGCTCGATCTGTTGTTCTTTGCAAAGTTTTTTGTATGACTTTGTAACTTCACGGTGCCCTGCAATTTGGAAGGGGCTATGTCCTTTTCGAACGAGTGGTCCAGTGAAAATATATCTTTCTTCAACAACATCTTTCTTGGGCCAGTTGTAACTGAAGTCAGCATTGCTCACACGTTCCATAAATTTGAACTTCACTATCCCCTCATCTGGAAAGTCTTCTGCTTGCCCAATGTAGAAATCTTTCTCATAGAACACAGCATAGAAGTCAGACGGTTTAATTGGGGGACCTGAGTCCTTCTTACAAGTAGAATTGTCACCACCCTCACGTTCACTGTTCTGGCCTTCATCCCAACTAAGTTCACTGGAATCGTCGCACAGTTTTTCTGGTAAGTTTTGTGATGCGTCGTCAGATGAGCAGTCTAGATTCAGGACTTCTCGTAACTTTTTTCCAGCTCCCTTTCCTTTATTTGGCTTCATTTTAGCTTTGCCAGATTTCACTTCACTCTTCCTTGAATCCTCAAGATCTTTATCTTCTCTGTCGCTCGACTCAGCTAGTGATTTTCGGGGAGCCTTGTTAGGCTTTGTTCGTTTACGCAACACAGTACCAACAGTGACAAACCACCTTTTTTCAAAGAAAGTTATGACAGAATCACCAACTGCCTTACGGATTTCGTCATTTGATCGCCTATCGGGAATCTTTTCGATACAATGCTTTCTGTCAAAGCGTGCTGTGAACCCATTTTGAAGGTTGACATTGTCATCCTTTGCCAGCTCATCCCAAAGGAGCTTCAAGTCAGCATTGCCCACACGTTCCATAAATTTGAACTTCACTATCCCCTCATCTGGAAAGTCTTCTGATTGCCCAATGTAGAAATCTTTCTCATAGAACACAGCATAGAAGTCAGACAGTTTAATTGGGGGACCTGAGTCCTTCTTACAAGTAGAATTGTCACCACCCTCATGTTCACTGTTCTGGCCTTCATCCCAACTAAGTTCACTGGAATCGTCACACAGTTTTTATTGTAAGTTGTGTGATGCGTCGTCAAATGAGCAGTCTAGATTCAGGACTTCTCGTACCTTTTCTAGCTCCCTTACCTTTATTTGGCTTCATTTTAGCTTTGCCAGATTTCACTTCACTCTTCCTTGAATCCTCAAGATCTTTATCTTCTCTGTCGCTCGATTCAGCTAATGATTTTCCGGGAGCCTTGTTAAGCTTTGTTCGTTTTCGCGACACAGTACCAACAGTGACAAACCACCTTTTTTCAAAGAAAGTTATGACAGAATCACCAACTGCGACACGGATTTCGTCATTTGATCGCCTATCGGGAATCTTTTCGATACAACGCTTTCTGTCAAAGCGTGCTGTGAACCCATTTTGAAGGTTGACATTGTCATCCTTTGCCATCTCATCCCAGAGAAGCGTCAATAACTTCGGAAACACCTCCTTTCGGACTGAATTTTCGGCAGGGTTTTGCATCTTGTATTCTTCGAGGGTTCTTCTCCAGATTCGTTTAGTTGGCCCAAAGAATGCTACATCAAGGGGTTGCAAGAAATGGGTGCAATTCGCTGGTAAACAAACAAAAGCAATATCTTCTTCTTTGCAGGCCTTGTGCAGGCCTTGATAACCTTGTCACTGTAGTGAGAGTGTAGCTGATCGCCTATTAAAACTTTTCTTCCGGGCAGAACTCTAAGGTGCGGAAGCAACTGAGACATGAACCAATCTTCGAATACATAGCCTTCAAACCAACCGGACTTGCTAACGTTATTTCGAGTACCACGAGGTCCCCCACTTCTCCAACTGGAGTACAAACCTTTTGCTTTATAACAAACGTAAACAGCCAATAGTTCTCCAGTAGCTGAACCACAGGCCATAATCGAGACTGTAGTTTTAGTCTGGCTCATAATCTGCTCTGGGTATTTAACACCCCTTTTGAATATACACTATTTTCTGCCTGGATCATCACTTAGATTTGTTTCATCAAAGTTAAAAATACTGGATTCTGGTACATCTTTGATCATTGATTCAAGGCTATCAAAGTAGTTGGTAAGGTCTTGGTGAGTCACTTTTCCTTTCTTTCTCGAATAGTTTTGGCACATTCGTACTGCTAGTTGGTCTTTATGGTGGCTCAAGAAGGAGTCAACCTGTTCACGACCTGGGATGTGGTTTTTGAAAGCGTTTACCCTTTTTCCAATGTTTTCAAGGTACGATGCAACTATCCATCGCATATCTGATTTGTCGAAAGGAAATCCCCATTCTGCAGCAATTATAATAGTTTTCACAAGAACTTCTTCGTCTTCTTTATCAAGGCAGACGGGATGCCCAACTTTCTTTTTATGCCAATTCTTCATCTTGTTATTCAGAGTGCCAACAGGTATGTTGATTCTTGTAGAAACATCATGATAACTTGCTCCATTTGAAAGCCCAGTTAAAGCTTCCTGAAGAGTATTTTCATTGTAATTGGCATATGGTCGACTCCCAACCTTGCGCACATAAGTACAGGGCATCTTCCTGAAAGAATTATATTGAATTCCAGCAGTGGCGTATTTATATTGCTCTGGTAAACGCTATTACAGTGTAATGCTCCATGCAGAGGTGGGTGAGATGGAAAAGTGAAATTGGACTTCACTCGCCGCGAAGCATAAAAAAATTTCGTTAATTTGAGTGGGAAATGTCTCAGAAAGAAGTAAAAAGTAACAGAATGTTGTAAGAGCTTTGCTAAACATGCAAGTTTTTTTAATCGACAAAGCTGAATTGGAGTTAACTTGCCACGGAGCAGCCCAAAATTTTCCATAATTTGAGTGGGAAATCCCTTAGAAACATTACTAACGCTGCTAACTTATCAAAGTCTACAGCAAAAAATTAAGGCGATTGCTGCAAGGAGAGATTAAGCTAAAAAAAAATTCTACCTAAATATGCCACTGAATTCCAGGTACCCCAAGTCTAAAGGGACCCAAAAATTCGACATTACAGCTGAAAAATATGACAACGGTAACATTGAACGCACGCGGGGAACTTTGAATATGCACCACCATTCGTTCAAATTACCCCCATTTTTTTCCTAAATTTGGAGGGAACTTTGAACAGCTCTTCTCTGCTCGAACCATCGCAAACAGCACATCGATAATAGGCTGGTCTTAAACGTTCTATATTTTTCTGCTAGGTTACCAAATTACAACTTCCACGCACATCTCTAAAAATATTTATGTTCCTTTTTACAAACTATACACAAATGGGAACAATATTACTTACTCATCAGCAGTATATAATGACGATGTTGGTGGCACACTGAAGAAGAAAATGGCGGATATCAAACCTGATGTTATTCCAGTTTGAATGACACTTTGTGGATGATATACAGAGATTGTATATTTGACCAGTAGATGCCCTAAGGGAGCTACTGTTTTGTTCAGAGTAACCGACAAGGTTCATAGTAACCCCGTTTGACGGTATTCATCTTTATCTTGTTTAAGTGCCTGCTTAATAAATTCGAAGGACACATCAGTGGTAGCATTACATTGCTGTAACTCCTCTCCGATAGAGAGAGACAAAATATAATCAGAAAATGCAACATAACTTGCTCTACCATAATCATATTTGGGAGAACTGTTTGGATTATCAGCAAAACCCAAAACAATTTAGTGATATTGCCAATACCAAATGATTGCTTTTTCCTAGTGGTGGTAAAAAACTCAAAACTAGAAATATCATCAGGTGATTTTGTAATTACAATGTCTAAGACTGAAGGAGTTGAATTAGCCAGCAAACGAGTAAGGTTTTGAATATGCTGAATCAAGTAATGCTCTTGTAAAGTTTGTAGGAATTGCCTTGACTTGACTCCCAAGTTTGATAAACATGCTTTGTATGTTACATATTGGGCAAATTACCATTTATTATGTCTAATGTGAACATTTTCTAAGCATAACCCTAATTCATTGATTTCACCTTACGTGTCTACTGTATATTCAGTGCTTGACTATTACTCTCCAGTAGGGTATCCTTTTAATTAGAGAGACGGAGTAAGAGTCAAGAAAGTGCAACAGAGGGCCAACAAACTCATGTCTTACCACCAGAGACAGCAGTTTACCTAGAATTTCAGTCTGATGTGACAGAGCTGACCAAATTGCTTTTACAGAACTTCGTAACACCCATCAGTACCAATACAAAGTATACTCACGATGCCCAAACAAAACATTAGATCGATATTTTTTTTTACCAAAGTGTTAGGTCAAGACTTGAAATGAATTACCATCAAAAACAATTGCAGCTATCACAGTAGATTCATCCAAAAGTCAATTGGCCTCTACAGAGTTCCATGCTAAGTCTGATCCTGATTTATTTTGCAACAGAAAAAAATTGTTACGTCAGTTGTTCTTGTGACAGGTGCTATTATAAAGTATGTTTCAGTGTTGTTGTTTTTTTTTATTATTGTCTTCAATGTTGTAGTGTTTAAAGCAGCAAGCTTTGTAAAGCTTATTGTATTTGCTATTAATATTAGTAAAAATTTGAAACCTTATAAATCAGGATTGAACAAAGGTTTGAGGCTCAAAACTGTTTCCTTCTGTCTCATTCAAGAAGTACAACTGTTTCTTAAGGTTTCAATTTTAAAACATAAAGATTGTAAAAGGTTACCAAAGGTCAGCACCCTTTGGGAGGGGCTGAAGGGGTAGTGATAGTTACTTTAAAATGCTTTCCAGTATATCCAAAGTTTTTGGATTCGTTTCTGAGAGTTTCATTCACCTTCTTCAACTTCTCTCCAAGATTGGTAAAAGTCTCTCACCTAGAATCTTACTTTTAGGAACAAGATGCGTAAGTATTTATGATGGTTTTAAAATTGGTTTCAGAATTATTTGAGGTCCCTCTAAATTTGCCTCTTAGAAAAATCAATGGTAACATTTTTGCATCGTTTTTTCAAGCTTTCAGCTTGCTTTTGAATATGGCCTAGGGCTATATATTAGGCTGAGGTTGGGCTGGGACACAATTGTTTCAGTAATGATTAGACTATTGCTTTGAGAAAGAACATAAAACTGGAAATACATAGTTTATTTCTTTTTTTTCTAATTGATTTCCGTTTCGTAACTAAAATAAGTTAGATCTTTAGCCCTATGTTAAATTTGTTTCAAATTTAAAGAATTTTTTTTTATTTCTTCAAAACCATGCAAGTCAGGATTCAGCAAAGTTCTAAGACTCAAGATACTTTCTTTGAGCCTTATTTATTTTGTACATCTCTTTCTAAAAGTTCTATTTTCATGCTACAAATTTGTTGAATTTCATCAAACGCAGTGAAAAATATGTAAGGGGGAGGGGCAATGACTTAAATAAATGAATATGATTTTCTTAGACCTTTAAATTTTTTATTTTATTTTTTATAAATGAGATTTTTGTTTAATGAAAATACTGTAAATGGTATTTTTCAAAATATAGGGGCAGGTGTGTCAATTGGGGAAGATCCCAAGATCTCCCCTCCTGCATTAATTCTGAAAAATACCGTATTTTTGTAGTTTAATTGAAACTTCTTTTTGGTATTTTCATGGAAATAATTAAGAAAAAAAAATCACCCCTGCCTCGATTTTAGGTATACACTCCTCTACATTTCTGCAAATTGATGCCACTATCTAGGGAAGGGGAAACTGAGCCCTCTAATTTTGGCCCTGGTCAAAGGCCATTGTCCTATTGAAGGGGAGGACGTCTTCCTAGGACAAACTTTTGTCTCTGGCCCTATTCATGCAAGTTTTATTCACCACAGTCAAGTGTTCTTCTAAGATAACACAAAACCGATTATCAGAGTTGTTTCCAGTTTAACTGCATCTCTGCCCCTAATGTCTGTTCCCGCTACTAGTACTGCTAATACTAACAACCTGTTGCAGCACCAAACTACCCAAGACCAACACAGTAGTACATGCTCCTTTTTTCATGGCATCACTTGCCGAAATTCTGGGGGGGGGGTAGTAGATTTTACTGACTTGTCCTTTTTTGTTGACTGCTTTCATTTGACCAATAATTAACCATATTAGTACAGGAATAATAAGGTTTGACCAGGAACAAATTGAGAAAGTAATGCTTTCTTCACTATCCAGACCAGAAAAAACCGCTGAACAACATTTCCAAAATCCCCATCTCTAACACGTTGCGAAATTTGTTTTTTTTTTTTTGCCGTTTTTGTTTATTAATTTTTTGGAAAAAAATGAAATATCACGAAACTGGTGTTTGATAAGTCTTTCTGTATCAGATTTAAAAGCTGAAACGGTATCTGATGTTAGTTTCTCTGAAATGTCAAAAAATAAATCAGATATACTCTGTTTTTGTACAAAAATGAAAAAATTTTAACGTTTTAGGTAAAACAAAACAAGCGTTCAATAGAAGTTTTTAGATCAGTTTTGAATTGACAAACTAGGTTTTCTGAGATACTTTAATATCTTTTTAATACCCATCCTCCCCACCCTTCCCCAAAAACCTTGCTCTTCGCAGGCATTTTAGATCAAAATCCATTCACCTTCATCACCATAAAAAACGACATGGTAAAAATTATTTGTAATAAAACGTAAGAAAATTGCACATCTGATTAATCAAAGGAACAAAAATCACAGGGAAAATTAAATCACAGGCTTAAAGCTCATCCTCAGAAAATTCATCTTCTTGACATTTTGCGTTGTTACACGAAACTCCTCTACTTACTCGCCAAGCTATGGTGCATTCCAGGCCATTTTTCTTGCAGGAATATCTCTCACTGTCGCAACCATCAGCTCGGCAGGAACATTTCACTGTCTTTAGAAGATGAGGAAGAGCAGCGGGGAGATCCGTCAGTTTTAGCTTTAAAACTTCGTTGCCTTGAAGATTCCATCCCCAGCTTAGGGGGTCAACCGTGTTCCCTAGCCAAATCTGAACCTGGCTGAAGACTCGAAACGAATGATACTTCGCTGCCATTATAGTCGGAGGCAGCTCTTGTGGGTGTACGATTGAGGTGGCAGTATTGACTTTCCTCTGGAAAACTTGGTTCCTGGCAGTGTCAAGACTGGGCAGATCCTGGCAGTTGTAGAGTATCAGCAAAGGTTTCTCTCCAGCCGCAGCTATGTCATCATGAGATGCAGATTTTTTGGTAGACAGGGTACCGGCGTCTCTGAAACTCGAGCTGGATAACAAAAGCTGAAGAGCTTTTCCTTTTCCGAGGCCATAAAGGTGCGATGTTGTGTCGCAACCCAGTATGGCGTGACAGAACGGCATCAGCTGGCAAACTTCTGATCCTAGCTTGTCTTTTATCTGACAAACATCCCAAGCTGAGCATTCACTTCCGAATTTTGCTTCCGGCGAGAAGTAAACTCTATTTGAATTAGTGTCTACATGACAGATGAGGAGTACAAGAACATCCGTGTCATCAGCAACCACAATGGTGTCGCTATGGAGTGCAGTTTCCTTAGCCTTCTTCACTATGTCTAGATCAGCATCTTTTTCAGAGTGGTATACATCGCAACCGATGGCTACCAGAGCGTTACCAAGAATCTTCAGAAAACGAGATTTCTTCTGCTTGCATGAAAGAAAATCCTCTTTCTTCATGCAAAGATTCATGTTTTCGGTAAATAACACTTCGTGGCCAACAGATCCAGTTTGACGCAAATGGGTTGCATCTTTGATTGATGGACTGCCGTCGTCTCCGTCGAAGACGACAACTGCACGGGGATACTTTTTTTCGACGTAATGAATATACGAAGACATGATACCCTTGTATGTGGAAGCGACCTTCCACGGGATCCGATGGAGAAGGGCGCCCCCGTATAAGACGAAGCTGGTAATTCCCACCGGTCTTGGAGACTGAGCATCAAAGCGACATGACTGATAGACTGCTTTTGCTAGCTTGGGCTTGTTGGCCTTTCACATGAATCCGTTTCTTTCGAAAAGAGCAGGAGGAATGGTACAGAGGTCAAACTTCAAATAATCTTCCTTGAGACTAGACCTCTGGGCAACGATAATGAACCTCTGAAAAAGTAGCGCCGGGTCGATGTGCGCCACCTCAGAAGAGCCCGACTTTGTTGTGGTCATCAAAGTCACTTGGTCTTTCTTTTTAAAGACGTGTTCCTTCAAGGTCTTTTCTGACATCTTGTCTAAGATTTGCTTCCCAGCAGATTCGGCTTCGTCAGCATTCACGCCTGGAGATGAAGTTACTCCATTTGCAACGTTTCTCAGTTGTACATTGTCTTTGAATAGGGATGACACTTCGAAGAAATCTACCAACTTCGCGGTATCTTCACAGTCACCGGTTTGTCTGTTCAGACTCAAGTCACGAGTCTGCTCGCTTGTAGAGTAGCCGATAGTTGCCAGGTTTTGCATCAACAGGTTGACCTCAAGACACGCCTGCCTCGATAGGACCCAAATCGTTCTATGTTATTCAGTCATGCCACCATCCCCAGTGAGTCCTCCCGATGTGTTTAGGCTTCGCATGTGCTCTTGTTCAATAACGAAGTCTGCTGAGTAGCCGGCCTAGCGCCGATCTGACCTTCTAATCGTGTCTCCTTGCTCACTGACCATCTGAAACATTTTTGGGTGACGACTGGGAAGTCTAGTCATCTGTTAGATGTACAACCAGACAGATTTCACGTAAAGGTTGTGCCCAGATGCGGCTAGGTAGGGAAGGATTTCTGCTACTACCTGCAAATTCAGGTCCCATAGGCCCAGTCTCTCGGAACGTATAAATTTGAGAAGCTTTTCAACCATGTCAAGGTACTGCAGCCAGAGCTTTGCTGTTCGGTGATATCGTAGGTCTTCAATCTTCTGTTGGATAATACTTCCCAGTAGTCCAAACTCTGGTGCTTCGTCAATGTTTCTGGGGGACATTTTTCCCTCAAAGATGTATTTGAAGAGTTTCTCAAGGCCAAAAGTATCCAAAGTTCCCGCATCTTGTCTAAATAGATGAACGTAGAGAGCCGAGCTCACGAGAATTTATATCTATAAACTACAAACCTGAATGAGATTCTTTGTACGATCTGGAACGGAGATAACTTTCTATTTGCATAAGACTGCAGCTCGGTTGCCTCAAGATGGCGTTGAGAATGTGTGTAAATGTAATCACGCTAGCTTGAAAAGATCTGATTGTACACTGAAAAAAGACAAACGAACGGACAAAAAAAAAACAAACACAAAAAAAGATATCATGGTTATCACTTAGTTGTTTGTGCCAAAAATAGCGAAATTCTGCTATTTTTTTACGGATTTT
Organism: Artemia sp. Kazakhstan ARC1039; assembly: GCA_029168905.1. Classification (NCBI taxonomy): domain Eukaryota; kingdom Metazoa; phylum Arthropoda; class Branchiopoda; order Anostraca; family Artemiidae; genus Artemia; species Artemia sp. Kazakhstan ARC1039. The sequence goes on along the minus strand of JAQQPU010002020.1, from coordinate 15,571 downwards.
TTCATTTTACTTGACGTTTATAAGAAAAAATAAAGTCAGAAACGGTTTCAGCTCTCAATTCTGATACAGACGTATCAACCACTCATTTCGTGACACTTCATTTTTTTCATGAAAAATAAAAATTAATATAACAAAAATAGCGAAAAAAAAACAAATTTCGCAACGGGTTAGAGCTGATGATTTTGGATATGTTGTTCAGCGCTTTTTTCTGGTCAGGATGGTGAAGAAAGCATTACTTTATCAATTTGTTCCTGGTTCGGGTTTTTTTTTCCGTATTATTACTGTACTATATTACATGTTTCTTTCTTACATTATGACCTAAGTAATTGTACAGCTATTAAGCTAATCACTCACCTATTAAGGATGTTTAGGACAGTGCTGTAATTTTTTGTACACTTGTGTAGTATTGGATTTGTAAACACCACAGCATAAGTACCAGGTATATATACAAACAGTGGTGAAAAATTTCTTCAAAAATGATACAGATTAAAGCGCTCAGAAAAGGATTTCCCTCTATGAATCACAACAAATTTTCGAGTGCTTTCTCAACATTTTACAGTCGCCATGCTCTTCCAGCGCTGTGGAACGGGTTGCCTTCTTTGTTGAAAAATGGGTTAAGTAGGACTGATTTCCGTTGCCAGTTAAGACGTCATTGCCTGTATGGGTATGAGTTTTGATTTTTTTTTTCTTGAGCACAGTTATAATACTGTGTTGATATATTGGTAGATGGAAGGTATGGTAACTCGATGCATATGTGTAATGTGGAGTATTCTGGGAGTAGCCATAAAAGCAGAGAATACTGGGTTTCGTGCATTTTTGGATATATTAGTTATGTGATAAAGATCTCCATTATTAAAAAAAACGAGAAATTTTGATGATTATTATTTCTAATAGTATTTCACATGAAAATACATTTAGAAAAAAGGCTTTTATCAAATCGTAGTTTTACTGGCTTAATGCCATTGAATAACTTTGAAGTAGACCCTCTCTTAATAAATTTTGTATGTGTTTTCTTTCAAACAGATCCTAAGCTGTAAAATACAAACATATTCTCTCTGAACCCGTCCCTACTTGGCATGGAATTCCTCAAGGAACCTTGTTAGGACCATTCTTATATCTAGTATTGATTAATGAAATTAGTAAAAGATTCCCTCAAAGGTGTTTATATGTAGATGATTTGCTGATCCTTGAAGTATGTCATAGAAACATCAAAAGTGACCCCCATCAAAATACTTCCCATGTTTTGGGTAAAGCTAAGAATTTACATATGAAAGTAAATTCCACTAAGTCAAATATAATGACAATAAACTTCTGAAAATTCTTGAAATCCACTCCCGTTTTCTTAGACCCTATCCCACCCAAAGTGATAGTGAAACATGTTATTGGTTTCACATTAGAATTGGTTTCACAAATTTCTAATAATCTTAAGTAAGACATGCATATTTGAAGGATTCTGGGCTTTCCAGACAAAGGATAGTCAAAACTAAAATTTTAAAGTGGATTAAAATGGCAGATTAATTTTGAAATGGCAAAATGTTGACCTTTTTCACTGTGAACAACAAAGAAATATTTGCTGGACTATTAAAGCTGAGAGAAAGTGAGCCATTCCAGATAGTGTTTGGAGATGCATATATGCAACACTATGAAAAAAGAAGAGTCATATGCCCTAGGTCACACGATTACACTCCATATGATTATCCAATTTTGTTCCCATAGCCTACTTGAGAAACTTTTTCAGTTTCAATTATTGAGGCATTAGTCTGGTCTCTGTAGGTAGCAAATTACTTAGTAATATGATACTTTTTAGAGCATAGACAAAGTTTCAAGAGAAGAACAGTGCGGTCTTAGAAAACGTAGAGGATGTGTCGACCAAGTTTTCACTCTTAGGTTAATAATTGAGAAGTGCCTGAGTTGTCAAACACCTTTGGTCCTCAGTTTTATAGATTATGAGCAAGCGTTCGATTCTGTTGATAGAAGAGCTTTAGTAAAGGTTTTATCCTTGTATGATATACCAGACAAATACAGTAAAGTGATTAGTGATATGTACGACAATAACACTGCTGCGGTTAAGGTAGGAAATGAGGTTAGCAGCTGGTTTTGTATTAAATCAGGAGTTAAGCAGGGTTGTGTTCTATCCCCCTTTGTATGGATTATTTTGATGGACTTTGTCTTAAGGAGCATAGGAAAGGCAATGGGAGACCACGGAGTCAAATGGGGAGGAAAAAGTCTCCTGGACTTAGATTATGCTGATGATTTAAGCATCCTAGATGATAGTGTGAGCAAAATGAATGAACTTTTTAGAGGTTTTGAGAGTTCACGGTGCTAGAATAGGTTTGAAAATTAATGTTAAGAAGACAAGTCACCAAGGCTAGGAATAAGGGAAGATGAAAAGGTGACATTGGGTAATGAAAAGATTGATCAGGTGGGCAGCTTCACTTACCTTGGTAGTATTATTAGTAAAGATGGTGGGAGCAGTGAAGATGTTAAAAGTAGAATAGCCAAGGCTCAGGGTGTTTTTTCACAGTTGAAATAAGTTTGGAAGAATAGGAAGATAAGTCTGCAAACCACAATTAGAATATTAGATGACAGTGGTCGAATATGGCTCTGAAGCATGGGTGCTTCGAAAAGCGGATGGAGATTTTCTAGATGTTTTCCAAAGAAATTGCTTAAGGATTGTTCTGGGTACCCGGCTGACTGACCGTATTTCAAACAATAGGCTATACGAAAAATGTGATACCGCTTTCTACGGCTATAATGAAAGAAAGGCTGAGGCGGCTAGGGCACGTTGTGCGGATGAAAGATGACAGATTGCCGAAGGTTGTTCTTTTCGACCAACCGTCTAGTGCTAAACGGAAAGCAGGTTGTCCTTGTCTGGGGTGGGAGGACGTCATAAAGAAAGGCTTAAGGGAAATGAGAACTTCGTTGAATGGTGTAAAAAGGGAGGCTCTGAATAGATTGGGATGGAGGAGGAGCGTGCGTAGCTGTGTTGGCCTCAGGCGGCTTGGTACTGCAATGAGTTGTTAGTAGTAGTAGTAGTACTATCTGAATAGTGTTTTATATGTTTTTACATTAAACAAAGTTAGAGAGAAACGAAGAAATAAAGTAAAACGAATAGGCATGTTGAATGCACCAGGATCCGCCCACAAGCATTCCCCAAATATTTCGGCTCGTGTCGAATTGGGTTCCGACTTGTGTTGAAAACAGGTAATTTTTTTTCTGTCGAATTTGTTGTTGAAAACGCTCCAATTTCAGAAAATCGAAGTTTTGTACCTTTTTTTGATAAAACTTCTAGTCAAACAGTTAGGCTCCTAGATGTTTTTCCTGCATACTGAAACTCTTTTCAAACCAAAGGTCTTTAAATTAAGCCTTCCAGAGTGGAAAAAGTGTTTTTTCTTTTTTTTTCTTTTTTTATTTTACAAAACTCTCGAATCATTGGTGCCTTTACCATATTACAAATTTGGCAAAAAAATTCTTATTAACCAAATGCTTAAAATTCTAGCCTGAACAACAAAGTATTCCAAGGTCTTTTGTATAGAAACACCTTTGTTACTCTGGATTCATAGCTATTGTACATTTGGGCCAACAAACTTTGGGACAACAAAGAGCAGTTACTGTGATTGCATCATATCAGGGATGGGTCTAGAGAAAATTCTGGGGGAGGGGAAGGGGTAATGTGACAAGGGCGTCAATAAGCAAAATTTTTTGACCAAATAAGCAAAATTTTTATAACCAAATTATTTTGACCGTCAATAAGCAGCAATAATTGACCAAATTGACATTTTTTTTATCTTGGGCCTGGGGTTCCCAAAGCCCCTCTGGATCCCCCAGTGCATCACCTGAAACATTTGCTGCTATGATTTAACAAATTTCCAGCCAAATGCCTCATTCTATTATTCCAATGACAGTCCTTTTTACTCATGCATCTTTTTGCCAGAGTTAATTTTCGCTGAAAGGAGGTGGAAAGCCTCTATACCTGTTTAATAACAGATGCCTAATATATTCCTAAATTGCATGCCTATGAACCATAATTTTCTTGCACAGTTATTACTTAAATACTTTTATGAGTAGTAAAAAATTTCCTTGGTCATACTCTTTATTAGTTTTGATCCTCTTCTTCTGCGCATCAACGCGCGACGGGTAAGCTAGTGTACAAATTGGAGTGGCTAGTGCCCTTTTTGATAGTCGAAAATGATTGGAGGGTAACTAGCCCCCCCCCCCCCCACGCCCATCATTCCCCCAAACACATCCAATCAAAATTTTGAGATAGCCATTTTGCTCAGCGTAGTTGATTTCAAGATAGAAAATATGTTTTTGAGGAGGACACTCCTCCACAACCCTCGGAACAAGGGTTTTAAGTTATGTCCTGAGGGCATATAAGAACGATGTTGGCACAGTGTACTATTTATTACTTTTTTTTCCTTTAGAGCAGGGCACTTCATATGGAAGGGATCGTCGTAGAAACTTCAAAAGGGGCTCATTCGATTGGAAATTGAGAGTTCTAGCGCCCTTTTTAATAGTCGAAAGTGATTGGATGGCAAATAGCCCCCCCCCCCACGCCCATCATTCCCCCAAACACATCCAATCAAAATTTTGAGATAGTCATCTTGTTCAGCGTAGTTGATTTTCAAATAGAAAATATGTTTTTAAGGAGGACACTACCCCACAACCCTCAGGGCAAGGGTTTTAAGTTATACCCTGGGGGCATATAAGGTTTTTATAGAAGGCATTGTCGTAGAAACTTCAAAACAGGCTCATTCGATTGAAAATTCAAAGGGCTAGTGCCCTTTTTAATAGTCGAAATGGATTGGAGGGCAACTAGCCCCCCCCACTCCCACCATTCCCCCAAACACATCCAATCAAAATTTTGAGATAGCCATTTTGTTCAGCGTAGTTGATTTCCAAATAGAAAATATGTTTTTGAGGAGGACACTCCCCCACAACCCTCAGGGCAAGGGTTTTAAGTTATGCCCTAGGGGCATATAAGGTTTTTTATAGAAGGCGTTGTCGTAGAAACTTCAAAAAAGGCTCATTCGATTGGAAATTCAAAAGGCTAGTGCTCTCTTTAATAGTCGAAAACGATTGGAGGGCAACTAACCCCCCCCCACCCTTGCCTATCATTCCCCCAAACACATCCAACCAAAACTTTGAGATAGCCATTTTGCTCAGCGTAGTTGATTTCCACATACAAAATATGTTCTTGAGGAGGACACTCCCCCACAGCCCTCAGGGCAAGGGTTTTAAGTTATGCCCTGGGGGCATATAAGGTTTTTAAAGGAGGCGTTGTCGTAGAAACTTCAAAAAAAGCTCATTCGATTGAAAATTCATAGGGCTAGTGCCCCTTTTAATAGTCGAAAGTAAATGGAGGGCAACTAGCCTCCCCCCCACGCCCATCATTCCTCCAAACACATCCAATAAAAATTTTGAGATAGAATAAAAATTTAGAAGCTACAGTGATGACAGTGGTCAAATATGACTCTGAAGCATGGGCGCTCCGGAAAGCGGATGAAGATTTGCTAGATGTTTTCCAGAGAAATTGATTAAGGATTGTTCTGGGTACACGGCTGACTGAACGTATTTCAAACAATAGGCTATACGAAAAATGTGGTTCAATACCGCTCCCTAGGGCTATAATGAAAGAACGGTTGAGGTGGCTAGGGCACGTTGTGCGGATGAAGGATGACAGATTGCCGAAGATTGTTCTTTTCGGCCAACCGTCTAGGGCTAAACGGAAAGCAGGTCGTCCTCGTCTGGGGTGGAAGGACGTCACAAAGAAAGATTTAAAGGAAATGGGAACTTCATGGGCGGGCGTAAATAGAGAGGCTTTGAATAGATTGGGATGGAGGAGGAGCGTGCGTAGCTGTATTGGCCTCAGGCGGCTTGGTGCTGCGGTGAGTTGTTAGTAGTAGTAGTAGTAGTAGTTGATTTCAAGATAGAAAATATATTTTTGTGGAGAACACTCCCCCACAACCCTCAGGGCAAGGATTAAAAAATATGCCCTGGGAGCATATAAGGTTTTTATTGAAATCTTTGTTGTAGAAACTTGAAAAACGGCTCATTCGATTTGAAATTAAAAGGGCTAGTACCCTTTTAATAGTCGAAAGTGATTTGAGGGCAACTAATCCCTCTCACGCCCACCTTTTCCCCAAACATCCAATCAAAATTTTTAGATAGCCATTTTATTCAACGTAGTTGAAAGTTTTGGAAATTAGGTCTTCAAGGATGACAAACCCTCCCCCGACGGCCCTCAGGGCAAGGGTTGTAAGTTATGCCCTGGGGGCATATAAAGTTATTATTGAAAGCGCTGTCGTAGAAACTTCAAAAGGGCTCATTCAATTGGAAATTGAAAGGGCTAGTGGCTTTTTTAATAGTTGAAAGTGATTGGATTGCGAATAACGCCCCTCTCACGCCCACCATTTTCCCAAACACATCCAATCAAAATTTTGAAATAGGCTATCCATTCTGTTCAACATAGTTGAACGTTCTGGAAATTAGGTCTTTTAGGATGATAACCCCCTCAGAGCCCTCAGTGCAAGGGTTGTAAGCTTTGCCCTGGGGGCATATAAGGTTTATATTGAAAGTTGTTGTATAAATCATTAGGCAGCGCGATCGCGCTGCCTAAGTAAAGGACGGGACACTCGAGAACGAGACAAGAAACGAGTACTAAGTAAAGAGGTGGACACTCTCCCACAACCCTCAGGGCAAGGGTTTTAAGTTATGCCCTGGGGGCATATAAGAACGATGTTGGCAGAATGTATTATTTACTAATTTTTCCCTTTAGAGCAGGGCACTTCGTATCGAAGAAGTTGTTGTAGAAACTTCGAAAAGTTCTCATTCAATTGGAAATTGGAGTGGCTTGTGCCGTTTTTAATAGTCGAAAGTGATTGGAAGGCGACTAACACCCCTTCCACGTCCACCATTTCCCGAAACACATCCAATCAAAATTTTGAAATAGCCATTTTGTTCAGCGTAGTTGTGTATGTTTTTTGAGGACAGTCCCCCACAGCCTTTAGGACAAGGGTTGTAAGTTATGCCCTGGGGGCATATAAGGCTTTTTTATAGAAGGTGTTGTCATAGAAACTTCAAAAAAGGCTCATTCGATTGGAAATTCAAAGGGCTAGTGCCTTTTTTAATAGTAGAAAGTGATTAGTGGACAACTAACCCACCTCTCACGCCCACTTTTTCCCCAAACATATCTAATCAAAACTTTGAGATGCCATTTTATTCGACATAGTTTTAAGTTTTGGAAATTAGGTCTTTGAGGATGACACCCCCCCCCCCACAGCACTCAGAGAAAGGGTCGTAAATTTTGCCGAGGGGGCATATAAGGTTTTTATATAACGCATTGTCGTAGAAACTTCAAAAAGGGCTCATTCGATTGGAAATTGAAATGAGTGCAAAATTTGCACTTTACTGAAAAAATACAAATGAATGTGCATTGTCAGTTTAATATACATATATTGATATTTATTAACCAAAGTTTTGATATTATTTGATTTATTAAAGTTATAAAAATAAAAACATTTATATTTTTTCAGTAAAGTGCAAATTTTGTTCTGGCCTTGGGAAGGCATAGGGGTTTTGAGCCCAACTTATGTTAATTTCTGCTCGTTTTGAGTTTGACTCGGTTATTTATTATAATTTCTGTTTGTTTTGGGTTTCATTTATTTATCGATGCTGATTTGTGGTAGTTTCACGCTTGGTAGATTATTTGATTTTATTTTTGCTCATTTTTTGTTTAATTGAGTTCTTTACTTTTCTTTGAAAAACTTATTTTGTGGAAAAAGTTTTTTAATTAATAAGTAAAAGAAAGAAGGAGAAAAAAGGCTTCGTTTGCTCCTTTACCCATTACATTAAATCTTAGGTATAAATGTTCTAACTCAATGTGTTAAAGATTATTAAATCTACATTTCTATTGCATATAATTTCGCTGGCCCCAAAGGTGTGTCATGTTTCCGAGCCAAATTGCTTTTCGATCAAGGCGATTCTAATGGTTAACTTCTCATTCGATTCGGCTCTGTTTTCGAGGGGTTTCAAGCTTTTTTTTGAAATTCTGATAAATAATTTTCACCAATTTCTTTTTTTTATGTATCAGGTTACTAGGGTTAGGACGGATTTTCACAGATGTGTGTCCCCCCCCCCGGGGCGGGGGGTAATCATATCGAGCAAGTTATCTTAGAACATGGAGAGAGGGCTCATTAGTTAAAAGTTATAGACAATTTTTCAGGAATTTTCCAGGTGGAATTTTTCGATTACTTTAACATTCAAAATTAAGATAGTCGTCAATACGCACGGATTTACCACAGGGAGAATCCCGCAGGCAGAATCTTCCTTGAATTTGTCTTTCTCTTGTTATTGCAACAAAGTGTGATGGGTAAGCTTGTGTATACTAAACAAAAGAAACAGTAAGGAGAAAAAACGCTTTGTTTGCTTATCTACCCATTACATAAAATCTCAGGTGTAAATTTTTTAATTTCATGTGTCAAAAATTATGAAATGCAGTTTCCATTCAATCTACAGGTTTCCTAATTATGCTTTGCATTCACCTTTCTCGGGATGTACCCACACTCACCCATGTTAAGGTAGGAAGGACCTGTACTATATATGTTCCTTATGAGGAATCAGGTCTAACTCCTTTGGTGCAGGAGAAATTAGACTTTTTCCTGGAGGCCAGGAAGTGTCAAAATGGGACAATGCACATTTTTCAGAACACAATGTTTGTGTTTTGAGGATGGGGTTCTTTCAACTAATTTCAGGGGATTATGACTCAATACTCTCCCTACATGAGTATTTGTCATATCTCAATTGCTTCCGTTCAGTGAATTTTTTTTTCTGACAGGATGGAACAATAAAGTAGATAAATAAATGGCTAAAGGACTCGGCACACGTAGCTGATTTCGTGAACCGATTTTAGCATCAGTGGACCAACGATAGCGGTAAGAAAAATTTGTTGAAAGAAAAATTTATTGCGCGAGATTTTCAAAGCAAAAAATCATGGACACAAATATTCAACTGGAGTTTATTAATAGTTGCGTGATTGATCTCAGCTTAGGTCTCAGCTTAGTTCTCAGCTCAGTAGTGGGGTCTTTCACCATAGACATCTCTGGCTGACTATTATTTGTGTCCCTTTTTTGCGACGACCTTGATGAAAATCGGCGCTGATCTTGTAAATCGGTGCCGAAAACTAGAAAATTTTTCAAGTTCAAATCGACGCTAATTTTCTTTAAAATCGGCGCTGATATGGAAATCAGTTCCCGAAATCAGCTGCGTGTGCCCAGCCCTTTAATTGCTTTTGATCTAGTTTAGAATATATAATGTATTAATATTAATATTTCTTTTTATTATTGCAAAATATTCAGTGCTAAGGCCTTGTTGATTATAATAATATCCATGTGTATTGATTTTTAGAATTTTGACATCAAATTTGAGCAATAAGGCACATTTTACAGAAGATTAGAAAATCTTTGTTTCAAGAATGCAGAATGGAACAGGTGAATGTACTGAAGTGACTATTCTTGATGACTGGGAACAACTAGATGATGAAAAGGTTAGTAATGTTTCTTTTTTTTTAATTATTGGAGCTATTTGAACGGTTGCGATTACGTATTTTTTATGCTAGAGTAGTTTGTATATAGTTTCGTCCCCTAAGTCTTGAAGTAAGATTTAAAAAAAATAAGGATAAAAAGTAAAAATTATATAAACTATTTTGAAAGAGTATAACACCCTTCCTCTTGTCAGCCTTCATATAGAGCCTTTCTTTCTCTTTATTTCTTTTCTCTCTCTTTCTTTTCTTCTTTCCAAATGCATACAAGTTGCCATGTTAGCCAAAACTGTTTTCTCAAAATCGTTCAAAATTGTTTTAGCCAATTTGAGAAAATCAAAAGGTTCCTACCTTTCAACAGCAATCCTAAGCAGCCTCCGATGAACCACCCGTATCATTACAATCTTATCAAATTTCACCTGTTATCAAAATTGTCAGAAAATCCTAATAATTCCTTAAGAATAGTCAATGTGTACATAAACGTAATATGTTTATGTTTATATTTTAATGTGTTTATATTCTAATATGTATGTCACTGAAACTATAACCCAAAGAAGCCACACAAGTGGGGTTATGAAATAGTCTTGCGAACTGGAGAAAGGAGTTTTATTTACTTCAAGATTTATTTAGGCAATTATTCTCTGAATGCCTTCTGATTTTGTGGCTAGGTCTTTCAACTTTATCCCAAAATATTAGAACTAAAAGTTGTGGTACATCAACTGGTTTTCTTTTTTGATGAATTCAGTTGCATAGCAATTAAACCGTTTGACAGCAAGGTAGTCCTTATTTTGTCATCCTTAGGATTCACTTAATAACCACTTTCAATCAGTGACATGAGCCTCCAAAGATATATGATGTTTCAAGGCCTTTTTAGAGCAAAGGATACAGTAATTTTAGTGCAGAGGTGACTTATGTACCAAGTTTGGGGAATAATACAGGATAGACTTCAAGACTAAGAAATGATACATGTTGAACTTTATCTACGTCATGGATCTTTGCTTTGGGAAGGCCAACTGCGTGGGTGGGCATGCTAGCAGGCCAAGACATCAAAGGTGTAGTCCAGTTTAAGTTTACCTTATTTTCTGGACTAAATGTTAGTATCAAACCACAAAACGTGGTAAGTGCACCTCTATCAAAACCTTTCTCCAAACCCTCCCGAGAAATCCCAATTTCCCTTAAATGCTTCCTTAAAATCTCCTCCCACCCTATTCAGGGACAACCTGCTTCTTGTCCAGCTCTAGATAGGTGGCCTTAAAAAACCGATATTTGGTAATCTGTCATCTGCTCAAAGTAATCATTGCATCCTTGTAGCCATCTCAACCTTTCTCTCTCTGTAGTTCTAGAAAGCGGAATAGGATCACATTTTTCGAAGAGCTTACTGTGTGAAGTACGGTCAACAAGACGAGTACCCAAAATAATCCATAGGCAATTTTTCTGGAAACCTAACAAATCCTCCTCTGTCTTTCGGAGCGCCCACGTTTAAGAACCATAATTGGCTATTGTTATCACTATCAAATAATGTGATCTTGGTTCACAGACAGATCTTGCTATTCCTTTAAAGTTCCTTCAACTGTGGAAAAACACCCTGGCCCTTGGCTGTTCTATTTTTAACATCTTCACTGTATCCACCATATTTAATAAAAAAAAATAACTACCTACGCAAGTGAAACTATCCACTTAATTGGTCTTCTTGTTACTCAACATCACCTCTTTACCTTACCTTAATCCTAGTCTAAGCGACTTAATCTTAAGCGACGTCTCAACCTCTTCTTGCACTCTGAACTCCCAAAACTCCAAAAAATCATTCATTTTGTGAACATTTTCATCTAGGACACTCAAATCATCAGCATACCATCTTTGCTAAAACTCTTCTATTGGGTGAATTAGACGCTCGCTCATAATCTATAAAACTGAGGACTAAAGGGGTTTGATAACTCAAAGAATTCTCAGTAGTTAATCTAAGACTGGAGATTTGATCGACGCATCCTCTCTCCTTCTTAAAACTTCAGGGCTCTTCTCTTAAAGTTTTATCTACATAATTTCTTGAGTTTAAAAAGAACCACCATACTAAATAATTTGCCTCCTACTTTTATAATTAATTACTACATATACTATGATAACCTTTCTTACAGAGGGGTCTTATTAAAGTTTTCATAAAATCACTAAGTACTTTCCTTTTTCAAAAATAATATTCATAATCTTAAGTATTTTATCTCTGACTTCACAACCACCATATTTAAAAAATCATTTGCCACACTATCAGCACCTGTGGCCATATTATTTTTTAATTCCTTTAATACCGTCTAACACTTCCTCGCAAAAGAAATCTCCTTTCACTTAAAAAGGGTCACAAACTTTTTCATCTTCTTCTATGTCATTTCCTGTAACTTCATTATTATTTAGAACATTCTCAAAATGTTTTGCCCATCCGTCTTTAACTCTTTCCATATCACTAATTGTGGCCCCGTTCCTATCTTTAACTGGGACAAGTCCAAATTGGCTATTCACTTTAAGTTTTTTTAACGTACTAATACAATATTTTATTATTATGCTATCTGGCTGCATCTTCCAGATCTTCGACACTTTTATTGAGACTTTTGAGACTTATTTATTGAGACTATTCGACACTTATTGAGCCAGGGGAAGGAATGGAAGGATACATAAATGCTTCAGCAAACATCGTAAGAAACGACAAATGACCTCCACTTCATACCTCCTTATCCTCCTTAATACTTCCTCTACTTTATTTAAATCCCTCCTATTTTCATACGATCTATAGCTCAAATACATCCCGTACAAGCTCCTCCTCTTCTCGCTACACTTAGTATTTTCACTAATATTCCTAGATACGTTTCTAAATTTCCTCCCTAAGAAGACACCATCTGCTGCTTCACAAACTATTTTCCTAAAATTGTTACATCCATCCTTTACATTGTCTTACTTTTGACTCTAAAGTTTAATATTCAAAGGTTTCCGGAAAGTTTCTCTTAAATTCGCATCCTGAAATCTACCAACGCCATCCTACCAACGCCATCTTCCTGCAAGCTAGTTAACTTTCCTAAAATTCAGCTATAGATTAACCCTAGACACTACTAGATAGTGATCTTTGCTTTTGACATCAATAGCAGCACTCCTATATACCTTATTATCTTCAGTCTTTGTTTCACAATAGTATAATCTATAAGGTTGGCCGTCTTACCGTCATTTCAGCGTCATGTTTGCTTATGAGTCATTTTACGACCAAAACCTGTATTGGTTATAGCTAGAATGTTATACCCACGAAATTACAACAGTCTACCCATCACTGTTTTCTTTTCCTATACGAAATTTACCGAATGGCTAAGTCATTTGGTAAATTATTAGCCATTCCTATACGAATGGCTAAGATACCATTTATCCCTGTTTTTACTAACCTGGGTATTAAAATCACCTAAAATGCCTTATGTCTACCTGAGATCCTGTCTATTTGTTCCCGAAGCTGGAACTAAAATTCGTCTTTGTTACTACTATCCCCATCAGTCGGCTCTACAGGGCATGTACTACTGTTACTGATACTCACTTTTTAGTCATAAAATGGGCAACTAGCATTCTATTTAATACCTTCCCAACCTAAGCAAGGCTTTGCAGCTTCATCTATTCATCTATATTCATCTAAATTCATCTATATTCATCTATATTCATCTGTATTTATCTATATTTATTTATATTTATCTATATTCATCTATTCCCTCTATAGGTGTGCTCTATTTCTTACTTATGCACCCAGTCTTTCTGTACAGAGTAAATAAATTGTATATTACCCAATTTCATATGTCCTACCCCTTTGATGTTAGATTCTGAAACTCCTAGCAAGTCTGGTTCAAGACATCCGAAATCGTCACTCAAAATGTCAATACGATAGTTGCCTTTTAACGTTGTAACATTCCAAAGTCGCAGTTTTCATATTATTGAAATTTTAAAATTATTGTTGCCTCGGGAAAGCAATGAGTCGTAAATGAGTGCAGTCGTAAACAGGGACTAATATATCTTCTCAAGTCTTCATGAAGTGCTCAAGCTGGCTTAGAACCAGACAGCAGGAAGTCCCTGCGACATTTAGTATAAATCGAGGTTTTTTGAAACCCTTGACCCATCTTGGTCACAATACGGTTTTTCACAGTTGGTGATGCTGTTATCTAATTAACAGTTGAAATTCTGCACAGTCAATCTCAGGCCTATCACCTGCGACAGATTATAGTTTCATGTCTACAAATGTTATACTACTGTTGGGAGGCCGCTCATAATGATAACTTAGCTAGGAAGATGTTTTTCAGCCTTTAATAAAATCACCAAAACAAAACAGAAACAGAAGAATTATCTATCAATCAGAATGCAATGCAAATGTGTCATTTACTGGGCTATATTTTTCCTCGTTGGGCGCTACTCCTCAAGGGTTCCCTGCAGCGCCATTTTCTGTTAATATTCTGGTTAGGCAAGCTCGTGAAAGGTCAACCCTGACGCCACTTTGGGGTTATGCAAGTAGGATTTCCCTTTCGGGTATGGAGACGGGAAAATGACCTTATGAAGGAGAGCAAACACCAAACCATCTCACAACAAGAGACCATCTCTGAAATTAGACAAAAGAAAAATCAGAAAAAATTGAAAAATGGAGTCTGACAGTCGGACTAGGGTGCCTGAATATTAATCACTCCATTGCTATTCTTAAAGCTTCCGACCTGGGTTAAGTTGGCATAATATTTTAGCGATTGTTTAATGTATTAGCTGCCTTAAAGGTGAATTGAACCTTGCTGTTTGACAGAACAAGTCAATTGAACTTTGAAAGTGATCTTAGCAAGCTATTCAACTAAAATTTCGGGCTGGATTTTTAGTAAAGTAAGTTTGTTTTTTTCCTTTACATAGTTCGAGTGCATGAACTCACGGATTGACTTTGCAAAGAAAATAATATAAATATCAATACAACCAAATCTAGAAAAATTACACAAAGACATTTTTTCTTGTGTGAGTCAGGGTATGGGTCAGAGCCGTTCCTAGGGGATGGGGTTGCAACCGGGGCAGTTTCCCCGAGTGACATGACTTGGGGGGAGGGGCACTGCTGCTGGGGAATTGCCCACTTTGATCTAATTTTGCATTTTGATTCGGCCTTTTTCTCTTGTATTTGAGTTGGGAGTGGGCGCTGTATTTATTTTTGCCGAGACATCACCAACCCTAGGAACGACTACACCTTTAAGGAAAGCTTCACATTTTGAAACTTTATCATGCCATGTATTTTAAACTTAGCTTTTGCTAATTTTTTAACCTTGTTTTTTGTTATTATTTGGTGCCTTTTGCTATATAAAATTGTATTTGGAATTTTTTTTCATTAAAATAGAATTCCCATTTTCGTCTTTTTTTCTTTTTTTGCTTTTATTTTTTATTTTTTTTTATAGAAATGGTTTTGCCAGTTTCCACTTAACGAATCCAAGCATTCAGATTTCATTTTCATTTTACTTAGTACTTTTATGGTGATGGAGCTTTTTAAGAATAGGGATTTGTTTCAAATAAAATCATTTTGGGTATTAAAAAGAAGTATTGCTCTCTTTCAAGGGTTTAATTTTTTTTTTTTTTACTTTGGTGTCTCGTGACTTAGAATACTTCCACTTCAAAATGTTCAAGTTGGTTGTCAAATGATAAAATGTTGTACATATAGTGTTAATCAATTTGGCATTTGAACAGCTCCTTAGCTTATGTATTTATTTTAGGTTTTTGTTGTGGTAATAATAAGGATGAAACGTTTTGTTTTTCTAGCTCCTTGACAAACAACTGAAATCCCTTGTTGTTGATAACAAAGAAACTGAATCAGAAACAAGGTATTTAACATAATTTGGTCTTATCTGTATTTGTTTTTTCATAATTTTATTCTTATATTGTCTATATTTAGTTATATCTGTATTTTTATGTCTTTAAGATGCTTTTTTTTTGTATCACTGTCCTAAAAAAAAGCTCTTCTTGTGTGTCGTTCTTAATTCTGTAGATTTTCTTCTGGTGTGCAATAGGATT
>JAQQPU010002019.1:46948-72867 GCA_029168905.1 Artemia sp. Kazakhstan ARC1039 | reverse complement strand
TTCCCTTTGTATTTTTATACCTTTCTATAACATAGAAAAGATTTGAAGTTCACCACAGCAGCATTTCCTTTTTAAGGCAACATCTACCATGCCCTTTACTCCATTCACCCGACATTCCACACGAAAACAAAATTGCATTAATCTGCCCCATCCACGAACATCTTCCGTCTAAGAGAGACTCCGCCAATACTTCCCTCCCTAACCTATATAGCCTATATTTCCTTTGTATTTTTTTTACCTTTCTGTGACAAAGAAAAGATTTGAAGTTCACCAGAGCAGAATTCCCTTTTTAAGGCAATATCTTGTTTTCTGGATTTCTCTACTCTGGAGATGGCGCCAAAGAGTAATTTTTGGTGTCATGTGGAACTTTACAGCTACAAAAAAAAATCTGTAAAAATCACGTAGATATGAGCATAAGCTTTTGAATTAGACATTAATAATAAGCTTTTGAATTAGACATTTGAATAAGACAGGTTTCCTCCTTGTGCAGGAGGAAACCTCCTGCACAAGGTTTTTGGCACTGACAACTTAAATGGTCTACGTTTTCTTTTTATTTTAATTTGACTCCATTTTTGAGAGGCACCAGGCTCTTTTTAGAAACATCCAAAAATCAATTTTCATAATAACGATTTAACATCGAGCTTAATCTGAGTAGTAGCTATCTTGTCTGAATTAACGATAATTGACATTTTTTTCACTTTGGTTACTATAAGCCTCGGTTTTTTTTTACCAGGCTGCAGCTATTGCTGCAACCATGGTTATCTGTATCCGAATTAGGATTTTCGGAGGCGAATGTAAAAGAATACATGGTTTAGTTTTAGATCCGAAAATTCTACAGTGCTTCGTACCAGTCATTATTGTTGAATTTGAGACTGCTCATCTCCAAAATAGCTGCACAAGAGGTACAAAACCTGTTAATAATCCGTACACTTGGTACAAATAGATTTTGTCACTGCCAGGCCTAAAGTTTTGTCAGACATCTTCAAATTTCTGATGTAATTGTCAAAAACCGTTCTAAGCTGTCCTCAAAGGGGAGGATCAGTAAGGCAAGTCCTCCTGATGTGTGACGAAAATGTCAGAAAATGTCATGTACGACAGCGACATTTTCGCTGATTAAATAGGATCTCAAGAAATTAGACGTGGAAACACAGAATCAGAGAGCTAAGTTATCTCTGTTTTTTTGGCAAACACCCAGTTTGAGAATGAATGAGTTTCTCAAGATATTGCCAAAGGTCTCATTAAGATCCTTTCCATTTAATAGATGTAATAAAGGCCTAAATTCTTAGGTGGTGGGAGGTAGATCTAAGAAGGGATACGTGGGAGGAGGGATACAAAAAATTATAAGAAAAAAGTGCAGTTTACGTCACTTTTTTTGGGAAGGAGGTTAATTTCGACCCAAAACTGCTGTCAACGATTATTAGCAACAAAATAGAACCACAAAACACGAATTAAAAATTAATGAGTCCGTTTGGGACGAACTTGCACCATTGCGATTACTCCCTTGAACTATCATGAACTAGCAGGATAAGAAGTATCGGATTTTGTAAACTTTAAATCAATAGTTAAGTAATAATTAAAATGAACAATTAAATCAAGCACACATAGAATTACAAACATTTGCAATTAAAGTGGTACTTCCTTGGACAAGGGTTCAACCCTCTCCACTCACTTCAGTCGATGTAGCGCCGATCGCAAAGACATTTTATTTTCAGTAACACCAAATTTACGAGTGGGAAAAAATGGGGATGGGGGCGGGGAGGGGTCGAAACCAGGTAACTACCGCCTCTGGATACAGTTCTGTTGACACTACATGCTCGATATTGTTGTACAGGAACGCAAAAGACACAATCACCCAAATCAGATAAGGATTAGCAAATATTTACACTGAAGACAAACATTAGAACACGACCTAGTTGATATTCAAAACAAGGTTAAGAAAGTTGATCTCGTTCAGGTTGTCTAGATTTTCTTCCAAGAAAATAGGACCCCATTGACAACAGATCATTTTCTAGAAATTAATTTAAGGATTTGAAGGAGCCGAAAATGACCGAAGGTAAATTTGTCATATTATGGAAAATTCCAAAAACTTGAGAAGAATAATAGGCTGAAATAAATAAAAAAATATGCTGACAAACATAACAGAAATCGGAGGGGTTAAGACCCTTCAATGTCCGTTCGAAGATCCTAACCCGATCTTAATTTTTGAGAAGTAAGAATTGGCGGTCGCTTTACCATTAAGGCATAACAAAGCTTCGAAAAGGGCCTTAGAGACCCCTCCCCTCTCCCAGAAGATTATCCCCCCCCCATTAAAAATTTGGCATGTATGTTTATGAGAACAATAAACACGTAGCTCCTGAAGTATTCTATAAATTATAATGTTTTTTGTCATTCATTCTTCTACATTACATGTAGAAGAATGTTCATTCGTCAATATTAACGACAGTAAAGAGGAGAAATATGCCCTGCCCGTTGCTTTTCTTATGCTCAAATCCTGTCAAAGGGCCCTTTCTTTTTTATAAATAAATTTCCTAACAATTCAAAAATACAAGTACTATGAGTAGTCAATTTGCTTTCAAAGTTACAAACTGAAGAAGATAAGGGGATACTTATGTATTAAACGTACTCTTTTATATACTGCTAAAGAAGTCAAGTTTGGTTAATGCAAATGAAATAAAATAAAATGAATATATAATAGTTTAGAAACAAATTCGGGCTATATTTGCACAATAGGAGGGGGTGGGGGTAAAGCACACCATATATTAAATAAGTAACCTAACCTAGGTATCTTTCCCGGTAAATTTTTCGCAAATCATACTGACTTACGAATAAAGTGAATATATCAATCGATGCCTTTTTTTATGCTCTTTACGAATATAATAATCACTTCTATCGGAAATTCAAATTTAAGCCCTTTTCTGTTTAAAACTTACTGTTTCATAACAAATCCTTTTTATAATCCACAAGCATTGATTTTCCACAATTAAGTTGGATAAATAAAAATTGTAACAATAAGTTTTGAAGGTACTCCTTCAATATACCCACTCTTTTATATATCTCAAACTGAAGACTAAATGAAAAACCCGTTTTTTGACGGGATGATGCAAGACACCGCTGTAGAGAAAAACAATGTATAGCGTAGTTTTAATTGCGTATACCATTTTTAAAGTGTTGTTTTTGGGTTTTTGCGGGGGAAAAGGGTACCTAGGTTACGTTAGGTTTTTATATTTTTGTCATTTTCAAGAGCTCAAAAAGGGCTTAAATTTGAATTTCCGATAGAAGTGATTATTATATTCGTAAAGAGCATAAAAAAAGGCACCGAGTGGTATATTCGCTTTATTCGTAATAAGTCAATAATTGACTTGCGAAAAATTTACCGCTTCCCCCCCCCCTCTAAACCCCAAAAAACAATAGTTTAAATATCGTAATCACAGTGAAAACCACGCTTTGTATTGCATTACTCTATAGCGGTCTATTGTCTGGATAGACCCGTCTGGCGTTTTTTTCGAGACTGGTTTTGTGACTGGATATGAAAGAGTACGTTTAATAAATAAGAGCCGATAAGGGTAACACTGGGACTTCTATCTAGGGGTTGGGCTAAAGCCAAGAATTTTTTTAGCTTACCAAGTCAAGGTTAGTCTAAGCTTACCAAAGTTTATCTAAAATTTAACTCTAGCTTCCGAAACAATGTGGCAT
This sequence comes from Artemia sp. Kazakhstan ARC1039, assembly GCA_029168905.1. Lineage (NCBI taxonomy): Eukaryota > Metazoa > Arthropoda > Branchiopoda > Anostraca > Artemiidae > Artemia > Artemia sp. Kazakhstan ARC1039. Next base: position 69,174 of record JAQQPU010002019.1, on the reverse strand, counting down.
AATTCTTTGTTATTACCGTATCCAAATTGCCATTTAATGAGAATGACAAGAATCGCAACGCCGACGGAAAGCAGAATCCCCTTAAGATCAGTGTTCTGCTGTGGTAATTTAAAACGTCCGATAATGCAAATCATAAATTATAAAACAGGGCAAAAATTATTTGAGGGGGGGGGGGGTGAGTGACAGGCTCAATTGTTATTGAAGAATAGTTGTTTGTACGAGGAATGTCTTTGTCCAGCCTTGAACAAATGAAAAACAAAATTTTCACATTAAGAGCTTATAATGATGTAATACGAATCTGCAATTACTTTGAGCATCTGTAATACTATTATTATTCTGCAATTACAATTTTTGGAATAACAAAAACGTACAATTATCTTGAGGCGAAAATAGGATACGAGTGAACGAATCGATTGAACGTATTACGTCCATTTGAGTAAGTTATAAATATCACTATGGCAAAAACTGTCACACCTTTTGAGTTCTTATATTTGAAAATATAAATTACCATTGATATTTTCTTATTTTATAGCATTTTTGTCATATAGTTCGTTTTCAGCGAAGCACCAATGACGCAGTAATAAAGCAAAGTACCCCGTAAAGACAAATCGTCAACTGCCAGAATCGTCAAGAAGCAACGCTGTATATAATATTTTGTCGAAGCAGCGGTGTCGTAGCTATCAAAGACAATAAGGGTGTCTGGATATTTAGCCGAGGCGTAGTTCCAGTATCGGTGTAATAATTTACATTATAAGAAAAATAAGATAAAGCAGTATATTAGCTTTATCTTATTTATAAAATTACATTATGGTTAATGCCACGAGCAAGGCGTCCCTCACTGTTCTTATCATTCTTAGCTCAGAAAGTTACAGTCCTATATCATACGCTACCACCAAAGAAAAAAAAATCAGATTACTGTCCAATAAGACCGTATTAAAGAGTACTTTCATGCTTTGGCTTAAAATTGTGAATTATTTTCGTTAGCCAGTCACACTGTACCTGAAGCGTAAGTTAGGAAGGGAAGACAAATACCAACGTCTTTTTTTACCCATTGTTCTCCGTAAAATTTTGAGCCAATTATACAATAAAAAATCTGAATGGCTCTTTTCTATGAAATTCTATCCCAGCAAAAATAATGAAAAGTTTGAGTATCAATATTTTTTTTCAAGTAAACTCTGTGTTTCTCTTTGCGACTACCTCCTTAGGGGAATAGCACTTATAGCATCAGATTTCCAATTTCTAAAATAAGTTTCTTTTGTCCGGAGAGTATAACTTTAGCAAAGAGGAATGCGTAAAAGCAGTTAGAAAAGAGCACATTTTACGGGACGTTTTCTAAAATCGTGATTTTTAGATATATATTCAGGAAAAACACGGCTGACTATTCTGGGTTCACTTGGAACGCTGTTAAATTATGAGTGGGTTCATTTTGAGATGTTTCTTTCTGACGAGGGGTCACCGATTTTCAGAAATTACGTACACCAGAGGGCAAGTACCAAGCGTGATGAGAGTGAGCCAAACGTGGCAGAACTGTGCTAAACATTACGAGCACTATGGTTTATATGGCGGAACTGTACGATACACCTGGCATTTCAAGATATACACTAGGTAGCGGAAAGTGGCGAACCCTCGGGTTCTTATTCCAAATCCACATTATTGAAAACATTCAGATTAGCCTACGGCTCTAAATCTTGAACACTGACTCTAATTCCATGGCTAAAAGTATGCAGGCAACGCACTATCTCATCTAGAAGGATGGTACCTTCTCCCAATTAAATATTTTACCCGCAATGTCCTATAGTATCTTATACTTCAACTATTTTTAATTTTTTTGACACCCCCCCCCCCCACAATACATTTCTCTGTGTGTGCCTATTAGATAGGCACCTGTAAAAAATAATAAACACTTTTTTTCTTTGCCGCATAAAATATATTCCATGTTAAAATTTGTATTTTACATTTTTTAATTTATTTATAAAAAATTCTTCTGTGTATAAGTTTTATTCTTCTAATGTATAAAAACTTCTACTGTATATAAAAAAGTATAAAAACTTATTGGGAAATCTGACACGGCTCTAGGCTGAAACTACTCATGCTGACAACTACAAAACCAAAGGGAGGGATGGGAGAGCCACCTGACAATCCTATTTTGGCAATTTTTAGTGCCTCCTTAAACTATATCATGTTAAACTAAATGTATTCCATCAAATTTGAATTCAAGGTAGATAGAGACTTAGCTTCCTGGTAACGGTTCAATTTTTAAAGTATTTGATAAATTTAAAAACGCCTGACCCCTCCCTCTCCCAAAAGAGGGTAGCGAGGATACGCCTTTACAAATCTGCAGTACTTGTCGGTTATCGGAAACGCACCCAAGAAGTGAATTTAGGTTAACCTTAATGAACAATCAAACAGCTCGTGGTAACGAACTGTAAGTAAGGAACGACCCGGCGGCTCCATAGTAACTGAAACTCTAAGAAACGGAATTTTGATACCAATAGATACATCAAAAGAATCATATTTTTAAGCTTATTTCAAATATTTAAGTTTCATCAAATTTAGGCTTACCCATCAAAACTTACGTGCCTGAGAAAATGTGCCTTATTTTCGAAAAAAGGGGGAAACAACCTCTAAAAGTCATGGAACTTTAATGAAAAACACACCATCAGATTCAGCATATCAGAGAACCCTACTATCGATCCAGTAGTCCTAGAATATCGTGAGAGGGCTGATTCGAACGAAAATTAAAAGTTCTAGTGCCCTTTTTAAGTGACCAAAAAAATTAGAGGGCAACTGGGCCCCCTCCCACGCTCAGTTTTTCCCAAAGTCACCCAATCAAAATTTTGAGATAGCCATTTTGTTCAGCATAGTCGAAAATCTAATCAATATGTCTTTGAGGATGACTTAATCCCCCAGAGTTCCCAGGGGAAGGGCTGTAAGTTATAAACTTTGCCCATTGTTTACATATAGTATTGGTTATTGGGAAGCATACAGGCGTTTTCAGGATTTTTTTTCTGGTGGAGGGGGGGGGGTCGGAGTAGGGTTTACGGGGGAGAATCTGTCCATGGGGGATGTTTCCTTGGGGGAAGGGACATTTCTATGAAGGGGGCGCCAGATTTCTCAGCATTATGAAAAAAAACGATCAGAAACTAAATAAAAAAGTTTTTATCAACCGAAAGTAAGGAGCAACATTAAAACTTAAAACGAAAAGAAATGATTACGTATATGAGGGGGTTCTCCCCCTAATCAATACCTCGCCCTTTACGCTAAAGTTTTTTTAGTACTTTCAAAAGAGTTATCTATTCTAATTAACCGGCCTTTGCGATTCAGGGCTTTGTGATTCGAACAAAATTCGAACTTTAGCGTAAAGAGCAAGGTATTGACTAGGGGGCGAACTCCCTAATATACGTAATAAAAACATACGATTATAGAAATTCCTTACGTAAGTTAATTCCTAAGTTACGTCAGAACAAAATTTCAAGAAAGCCATTTAGCCAAAAAAAGGGAAAATTAATATGTGCATTTCGTTTTAATTATTCATGTACGGTGAGCCAAAATCAAAGCTGCATTAATTCAAAACGTTCAGAAATTAAATAAAAAAAAAAACAAGTTTCTTTAACTGAAAGTAAGGAGCGACAATAAAACTTAAAACGGAAAGAATTTATTCCGTATATTAAAGGGGCTGTCCCCTCCTCAACGCTTGGCTCTTTACGCTAAAGTTTGACTCTGTCTCACAACTTTATTTCTTAAAACAATAAAAAACTTTAGCGTAAAGAGCGAGGCGTTGAGGAGTGGACGGCCCCTTTATATACGGAATAATTTATGTTCGTTTTAAGTTTTAATCTCACTCCTTACTTTCAGTTAAAAAAAAACTTGTTTTTTTTTTATTTAATAGCAAATCAAGATAATAAAATAATACTTTAGAAACAAAGTTATGGAAACCTAACCCAACCTAACCTGTGGCGTATCGGCAAAATCCTGGGGGGAGGGGGGTAAAATTGGAGCCAATTTTCCCAAATCAAGTGAAAATGACAGTAAAAACTGGGAAAATGAGCCATTTACCTTTTAATTACTATATAGTACTAAAAAATTACTATAAAGATACTTCATAGTACCATAAAAGTAAATATATACTAAAGAAAACTTATTCGTTTCTGTTGATCCTTGAATTATAAAGGCTTATGTCAGTTCTGACAAGATTTTTGAAGCAACTAAATTTCAGTTGGGGGGCAAACTCAGATCGGGGGAGGGGGCAAACCGAGGTCTGCGAGGGGCCGTTTCCCCCGTACCCCATAGCAAATTACGCCCCTGAACCTAACCAAACGTAACCTAACCCAATATAACGTAACTTAACCTAACCCCCACCCTTAATGTGCAAATATATAGCCCCTGACAGTAAAATGGAAGCAAAGAGTAAAAATCCTCCTGAGCCATTCCTGGCGCATAGGGCGTTGTAGTCACAGGGTCCTTTTTTTTACATGAACAAGTAGCAATCATGTCACCCAGCCTGCAGAGGGGAGTGGCAGTTGCGTGTAGGCTCTTATTGCCAAGCTGAACATCCATTAACTGTGCACAAAAAAAATGCTTAATTCCTTTAGGCTCTGGGTCCTGGTCCGTTTATCTTGGAACGTTTAAAGCTAATCAGAAACAAAGATTTTTGGTACAATCCCATTAAATAGACCTCTCGGCTTATCAAACAGTTCGTGGTAACGAACTGTAAGTAAGGAGCGACCCGGGTCAATGGTAACCGAAACTCTAGAAAACGGGTTTTTGATACCAATAGATATATCAAAAGAATCAGATTTCAATGCTGATTTCAAATATATAACTTTCATCAAGTTTAGAGCTACCCATCAAAAGTTACGCGCCTGAGAAAATTTGGCTGATTTTCAAAAAAAGGGGGAAAGACCCCCTAAAAGTTATAGAACCTTAATGAAAATCACACCATCATATTCAGCGTATTAGAGAACCCTACTGTAGAGGTTTCAAGCTCCTATCTACAAAAATGTGGATTTTTGCATTTTTTGCCAGAAGAAAGATCACGGATGCGTGTTTATTTGTTTGTTTGTTTGTTTGTTTTTTTTTTTTGTTTTTTTTCCCAGGGGTGATCGTATCGACCCAGTGGTCCTAGAATATCGTGGGAGGGCTCATTGGAACGGAAATTAAAAGTTCTAGTGCCCTTTTTAAGTGACCAAAAAAAAATGGAGGGCAACTAGGCCCCCTCCCACGCTTATGTTTTTACCAAAGTCACCCGATGAAAATTTTGAGATAGCCATTTTGTTCAGCATGGTCGAAAATATGATAAATATGTCTTTTGGGATGACTTAATCCCCCGAAGTACCCAGAGGGAGGGCTAAAAGATATGAACTTTACCCAATGTTAACATATAGTATTGGTTATTCGGAAGTATACAGAAGTTTACAGGAGGTTTTTTTTCTGCTAGTGGGAGGGAAGGGTGGGTCGGGGGTTATGTTGGAGGATCTGTTCATGAAGGAAGTTTTCATGGGGGAAGGGAAATCGCCATGAAGGGGGCGCCGGACTTGCCAGCATTATTTATTGGTTATTGGGAAGTATACAACCATTTTCAGGAAGGATTTTTTCTGGAGGGGGGGCTAGAGGAGGGAGTTACTCTGGAGAATATTTCCGTGGAGGATGTTTCTTTGGGGTAAGGGACATTTCTATGAAGGGGGCGCCGGATTTCCAAGCATTATTTAAAAAACGATCAGAAATTAAATAAAAAAAAACAAGTTTTTTCAACTGAAATGTAAGAACGAATATTAGAACTTAAAACGAACAGAAATTATAACGTATGTGAGGGGGTTCTCCCCCAAGTCAATACCTCGCTCTTTACGCTACAGTTTTTTTTAGTGCTTTCAAAAGAGCTATCTATTCTAATTAAACGGCCTTTGTGATTCAGGGGTTTGTGAATCAAATTTTTTTTTAACTTTTAACGTAAAGAGCGTGGTATTGACTAAGGGCAGAACCCCCTCATATACGTAATAACATATACGTAATAAAAAAAACAATAAAAAAGCAAGCGATACGGCTCAATAGTAATCGAAACTTTTAAAAACGGAATTTTGCCCCTACAAGAGAAAGAATTTTAATGAAAATCACACCGTCAGATTCAGCGTATCAGAAAACCCTATTACATAGGTTAAAGCTCATATCTGCAAAAATCTGCAACTTTGTATTTTTTGCCAGAAGAAAAATATACGAATATAAAAGTTAGTTACGTGAGTTAATTTGTAAAGACATCCATTTAGCAAAAGAAAATTAAAATTTTTATGCAAATAAAAGCTGCATTAACTAAAAAACGATCAGAAATTAAATAAAAAAAACAAGTTTTTTAAACTGAAAGTAAGGAGCGACATTAAAACTTAAAACGAACAGAAATTATTCCGTATATGAAAGGGGCTGTCCCCTCCTCAACGCCTCGCTCTTTACGCTAAAGTTTGACTCTGTCTCACAACTTTATTTTTTAAAACAATAAAAAACTTTAGCGTAAAGAGCGAGGCGTTGAGGAGGGGACAGCCCCTTTCATATACGGAATAATTTCTGTTCGTTTTAAGTTTTAATGTCGCTCCTTACTTTCAGTTTAAAAAACTTGTTTTTTTTATTTAATTCACTATAGACTGACAATGATGAAACCTGTTTTGTGAAGTCTTAACTGTTGTAGAGCAGGCAATGATAGCAAGGTTTTCATTGCATATACGATATTAAACTGTGATTTTTTGGATTTTAGGGGGGAAGGTACCTAGGTTAGGTGAGGTTACGTATTTAATATATGCAATGCTTTACCCCCACCCCCTAACGTGCAAATATATAGCCCAAATTTGTTTCTAAACTATTATATATTCATCCTATTTTATTTCATTTCATTAGCATTAATCAAAGTTGACTTTTTAGAAAGGCCCATATAATGGGATTGTACCAGATTTTTTTACCACCTTCGGAACTCATTCTTGATAGGGGTAATGCAACAACTAAAAAACGATTTATTTGCCTTTTTTGGGAGAGATCAGTGTGTTTTTTGGCCATGGGGATCTCTCTGTCCCAATAACTTAGCATGCACGCAAATCTTACGCTGATCGGAACAAAGAAAATTTGGCCCTTTTCGGGACCGTATTATCCTCCTGAGTCCTGCAATACTTCCCAATGTTCAATCTTCACGACATTCGAATTTTCTCGACGAAAAAAAATCGTAGATTAAGGTAATACCAATAAAAAAAATTGGGTAATATATCCCGAATTATACAAGTCTAATGTATATTGTCTAAGTCCAATGCATTGTGTCATCCATCATTTGTTTTTGTAGCCATGAAACTGGTTTTCTGAGATGTAACCTAAGTGTAATTCTTGGGTGTGCTTCCAATAACCGACAAATGCCAGATCTTCAAATATTCTCCGAAAAAAATATGTTCAAATACTTATTAGAGCACGAACACGTTAAATAAATAAAAAAGTTAGACCCCCTCCTAGTATTATAGCAAATCCTCCAACATATCAGACAGGTATGTACGCTGGACGAAAACCTTAGGGCAAATGCCCCATACTAACAATCGGAATTCTCATTATTCCCCAACTAACTTCTTATGCTTTCCATATAATTTGCCCATACAGTGTCGTTTCGATAACCAATACCCGAAATAAATTCATATGTATGATGCTAGTGTCAGGAGCGCCAACTCAAAGCTGGTCTAATATTTAAATCTGAAAAACAAAATAACTTTAGAAGAAGTTCAACTATAAGAAGCATCAATAGCTGGAATTAATTGGCAGTGATACGCCATTTATAGAATCAATTCAAGTTGTATATTTGGCTCCCATTTCATAATGACTTATCAGAAAAGAATTTGAATCTTATCTGCCAGACCAATACATGGAAGGCAACCCTGATCGTATCTCTATTAGAAAAACAAGAGATAAGAAATAAGAACACATGAGCTCCTTCTCAAAGCTCGGTTGTACAATGTCATATGTCATTGAACAGAGTAATTATTAAACTCTTGTCAGATGAACTTCAAGATTTTTGGAGGGTTTAAATAAATAATTTGATTGTTTCTGTAAAATATAGCCTTGTCCCTGACCATACTTTCGTTAGGACTAATGTAAAATCAAGAATTTTTTTTTTTTATTGAAGTCCATTCCTGTGACAAAACGTGGCCTTACTAATGGCTGTATCTTGAAAAGTTTAGTGAAGGATAGATTTTTCTAGTGGAGGAGATTCCTGCAACGATTCGTGCATATTTGTGGACTTGTTCGTCGCCGCATCTTGGAAGGTGTAATGAAGGCTTAAAAAACTTTAGTGGAACACATTCCTGCTAATGAAAGTTCAAGAACATTTTCTGAACTAGATTCCTGCGATAATTTGTGGCCTTACTTGTAGCCGTATCTTGGAAGGTCTAATGAAGCGTGAGTAATTTTCAGCGAAGCAGATTCGGGCTGAAATTCGAAATGCAGGAATAGGACCTAAGCTGCAGTGTAACCGAGCCTCTGATTTACTTTTAGAATACTGAAGTACTTTGGACTAGGCTTCGACTTGGTTGAAAAAGCGGTTGGCGCTTTCTTTACAAAGAACTTAAACCGAAAAGGAACTTAAAACTTGTTCATGAAGAGTAAGTGAAAGTAGGAGGGGGGGGGGTAAAATTGGCAGCCACTCCGGCATTCTCACAAGCATGTGTATGAGCTACTTTCTCTGAGCTACTAGCTAAGAAGTTTTTTTTGCTGCTGTTCATGCTAAAATACCATATTATCAGTCAAGGCTGTTTCCAGACGGGGGAGGGGGTCATTAGGTTCCCGGATTTTGTAAGATCTAACCGAGCATCAAGAATTTTTAACGAAAAAGATTCATGTGGCAAAAAAGGCAAATAGTGCAACAAAAAAAGCTATTCGTGCAATTAAACCACTTATAGTAGGAAAAAGACCCTTACAGAACGACTAAAGGTTAGAAGTGTAGCAATTACTAAATATGTTTCAAATATTCATAATTCTTAATGCCAGATTTTAAGACTTTCTTCCAAGAAAAAATATTGCATTACTAAGGACACAATCAAATTTCAAAGAAAAGATTTTTTTGGGAGAGGGGGGAAGAAACCTGTGTATTGACAATTGCGAAATCCCACCTTTATATTCAGATACATATGAGGGGTTCCAAGGTCAAATCTTTTCATCAAAGACCAATGGAAGAAATTAAAAAAAAATGATATTTTAATAATTTTTGACGTTTACTTTTATGTCTGAATAAGGAGAAAGTGTAGAGAAAGATTCAGTTTAATCAAACTGGTATTGAAAAAACTCGACAAAAAATATCCCATTTGTGTAACTAAAAATAGTAATTATTACCAAAACGCTTCGGTATCCGGAGATATGCAAAACAACCCCTAGAAGATGAACAAGATATAAAACACGGCAAAAATTACCATCGGGGAATAAATATGACCGTTTTCTACCAAAAATAAATTTCTTTAAATCATGCCCCCTCTTCCAAAAACCTTGTATTCAGCTCCCCTTCGAAGAAAATCCCCTGAAGCCCATACAATATAACAAAGCCCAACTAACATGGAACCAAATTTAATTTTAAAAAGTTTAGCCCTCCACCTTATCCGTTCCCTACTTCACAGTTTCAAACAATGGTGCAAGTCAGAAAACTGCCAGGAAACTTTAATAAGTGAGAGTGGGGGTGGGGGGGGGGTGCAAGTACAACCCCCGAGTTTTGGTTTTATCAGGACTTAAATTTTCATCGTTTTATATATTTTTTAATGTCTTCTTATATCCCAGTGGGGTCATCGACCTCTTTGCACATGTCTATGAAAAAAGAGTTTCAAACTCCTCAAAAAACCAGTTAGTAGATTAGAATTTGTTTCTAGAAGAGCGAGATAGACTTTTCCAACGAGTCAATCATGAAGGAAAAACATGCTCGCATGAGAAAAGGCTGTTAAATTCCAACCAGCTGCAAATTTCAAAAAACTGACACATCCAGTCCAATTTACTTCCGCGTTTGCTTAATAAAGAACAATCCGTTGAGTTTAATTTCAATGAATGATAATCTAGCACGAAACATTGAGAAAAATAAAAAGCTGAGGAAAGCCAAATTTCACCTTCATTAAGAGTATAAGTAATGTCTAACAGCCATGTTGAGAGCACATTCATTGAGTTTTTAACTTTTTTGCCTTTCAATTTGTGGGCAGCAGACAAGGCCGTATTCAGCGGAAGGGTTAAGGGGTTTGACCCCCCCCCCAAGAAAAAAATGTTTGTTCGACTCGTAACAATGGAATGAAAATGCATTAAAATACATTTTTGATGCCTTTTTTTAAAGTTTTCTTTTGTACCAGAACCTCACCCGCCTTCCTCCCGACCAGAAATCTTGGATACGACCATGGTGGTAGATATTGATTTCGTCAGCAAGTTGAAGCAACAAGGACATCAAAATAAAAATACTCCCCCCTCCCGGTAAGCCCATTTTTTTAAATAATTTTGGAATAATTTTTTGGATAGTATCTCATTTTGGTCAGTGTTGACATACACATTTCTTTTCAATTACTATTTGGTAACAAGGTGTTAGGGCTACATTCTTACATAATTTTACTTATTCACTCACTGTTTGTTTGTTTTATTCTTTCACTGTTTGTTTTGTTCTTTTTTTGTTTTTTGTCCAGTCTAGTGCCGATTAATGGCAGAGATTGTCACATTGAACTAGATTTGTCCGGATTAGAGATTTGTCACAGTGAACCGGAAAATCACACTTCCATGGTGACATTTTTTTCACTCATTTTATGCTAATCACACACATTCTGTATTTATATACATATCACCCGTTTTTTTTTTTATATCCCCTTTTTTTTTTTTTTTTTTCTTTTTTTTTCAGTTCAATATGGGTTTTAATTCAAAAAAATATATATAAAAATACGCTTAACTTAGTTCCTTGTGCATTGATGCACGTTTGGGCCCGTAATAATTGCACACTCTAAATACAGCGTGGCCTCCTGTCCTCTTCAATTTCCACCCCGAACCGCCATCAAATAACAATAAATTTAACACAACTTCTCCTCCGCTCACACCCCTTGAAGTATCAAACTTTAATAAACTTTTATAAACTTTAATGTCACCTACACTAATTTAAAAACAACTTTTATTTTTTTTAATTTTGATTTGGGTAGCCAAACATAATTGAAAAAGACAAGGTATACTACAAAAAAATTCAAAACCGCAAAAAAGTACCATTCCCGGTTTAGCAGGGTGCCCTTCTGCCATAGGGCACCCCTTTCACCGTGGAAATACATTAATAATAGACAATTAATTTTCATAAAACCTTGTTCTCAATCAACTATACATCATCCTCCATCCTCCCAACCTTCCCTCAACCCGAAAACAAACCTAGGAGGAGTAGAAAGCTTTGCCCTTACAATATCTTTAGGCACGCCATTCTAATCCTTCTTTTATAGCAAACAAATAAACGTTAAGTTTTTTAATACCCATTTGGCTACTCAAAAATCAAACAAAAACCAACAAAAAAAAATTAATATGATTTATCATAATACTAACATCAATTCCTCAATTTTTATTTTTTATTTTTTTTTTACTTTAAAACTGCAAACCTACATTGAACGTTTTTTCTATTAAAAAATGAGTAGGATACTCTGGTTTTACTAATTTTTCAAGACGTATATGGTTGTGAAATTCGTCACTTAAGAAATTTAAAGAATTAAATTTAATTTTTTTTCTTGGTACTTTACGGAAAAAGCAAACGCGGGCGAAACCAGCAAAAACATAAACTAAAAACGGANAAAAGCAAACGCGGGCGAAACCAGCAAAAACATAAACTAAAAACGGATGGCTCCAAAAAGCTTAGCTTTCCTTTAAAGATATATTCGTCTTTGAGAATCGAAAAATTATTAATGTTTGAATTTTTATGGACATAAAGTACCGTCAAACTTAACAAATTAGCTTCGTTCATTTATATTTTAGGTTCAATGTGGCAACACTGACGACAAATGATTTTGCCTAAACTCCTTCATTTTAAAACGACGAAAAGAAAATCTTAGAAAATTCTTGAAATAGACCTGAGATGGACTCGGGGAATGAAAATGTTTAAAAAAAAAAATCCTCCTAGTCTAAGAGAAAAACGTGGCATCAAGTATGTTCTACCAATTTAAATCAGGGATACCATTTAAAGGGAAGAGGTGTCGCCCTCGAAAGGCTAAAAAGATACTTCAAAAGAACAGAAAATCCCTTAAAAAGATGATAAGTTGCGACTTTCTTTGGTGTCACTCTTCTCCGAATACAACATCACAGACTACTCCGCGAACAAATAAGAAAATATCAGAAGCAAAATATATTTTCAGGCTCTGCTTTCCGAATTGGATGTTCTTTTTGGTACTGGTCTAGAATCTGGTAAGTGCGCGACAATTGTATTGCAAAGATCTTTATGAAAACAGGCTTTCGCTGCCTTATGAGGTATAAACAAATGGTTTCTCACTCCGGGAACTATATTTAAACTTAAGTTTTTTGGGGTTAAGGGGGACTAAAAGGTAGCTAGGTCAGGTTAGGTTATAAACAATAAGTAGAGCAATAGGGAATTTTTTAACAGTGAAACGCAACTTTAAGTGAATATTTCGACCCTATTTTCAAGGGCCGTCCTCAGCAAAACAAATTAAGAAAAAAATAATATAAAAGTAACTAATTGGTTTTTATATTGGTTTTTTCTTCATTTGTTTGCTGAGGACGGCCCTTCGATACAGTATCAAAATATTCATGTAAAGTTGCGTTTCACTGTCTTATATAAAAAAAATTCCCTATTGTTACTTATTGCTTATGATGGAAAGACAGTGTGGTCTTCGTCGCTATTTAGGTTAGGTTACATATTTAATATATGCTATGCTTTACCCTGACCCCCCCTTCCGCCCCAATGTGGAAATATATAGCCCAAATTTGTTTCTGAACTATTATATTCTCACTCTATTTTGTTTTATTTCATTTAAGTGTTTAAAAATTTGCTGCATATTTAAATGTTGGTGTGGGACGATAAAACGTCGATTGTGCCATCTATTATATTTTATATAAATTTTTATAGATGGCATTATAGACGCTTACTATAGATTATTAACAGTTTATTTTACTAGTAAACTGGATGGTGTAATTATAATTAATAACAACAATTGATTAATGAATTAATACATTATTAAAACTAATATTAATGTTCTATTAGATGGTACCCACGGGAGAAGTCAAGTTTCGTTAATGCTAATGAAATAAAACAAAATATGATGAAAATACAGTAGTTTAGAAACAAATTTGGGTTATATATTTGCCCATTAGGGGTGGGTGGGGGGTAAAGCATAGTATATATAAAATACGTACCCTAACCAAGGTACCTTTTCTCCCTATAACCCCCTCCTCCCCCCCCCAAAAAAAAAAAATTATATATTGTAAACGCAATGACAAACTTGCTTTTCGATCCATTTCTCTATTGACAGATACCCGTTTGACTATTTTCCTTTAGCATTTCCGTATACAGTATATCGCGTGGGCATGGGCGTAGAGAGGGGGGGCAGCTGCTCCCCCCTAGACCTTCAAATTTACATTAGATATGGCTGAAAAAGCAGATGGTTTGGAAAAAGCAGTTGATAAAACTCCATCACACTATCGACTGCCCCCCCCCCCCTAGACAATATGCTGCCTAATGCTGCCTACGCCCATGCGCGTGGGTACCAGCTAATAGAACAGTACCAAATTAATATATTAATGTAACTAATCAATTATTATAAATACTAATTAATTAGGAAATTAATTATAGCGTACGTGCTTTAAAAGTTCAGGCACTGGCAAATAGAGCTGCCAATTTTCATATTCTAATAATTCTAGCTATAGTTTTTGGTCGTTGTCTCATTGTCGACAAGAAAAATGATACTTTTCGGTAGAATTGGCAATTTTTAAGTAAAATGTCCCATGAAAGTGCACATTATTTGGATTATAATAATTTTGCTTGATCTGCTCTTGGGCAGGACGAAAATACGTCACAAAAATTAATCAACAGAACTAAGTACACCTAAGGAAGATTAGAACGCCAATTTCGTATTTCGTACTCATATTTCATAAACTAAGGAGAGTGGCCAGTACTAGCGGTGATATGCAATACATATTCATTCAAATTTAAGGGCGTAACCAATCTTTTCTGAGGGGAAGAATTAAGGGGGGGGGGGGGTAAATTTATGACGAAACAGTTTCAAGGTTAATACTGGCCGTAATTGTATCTGAATTAGTTTCAGATCTGGTAATCCCTCACACCCTAATTGCCATACCTATCCCCAAACGAATTTTTGGCAATCGTCAAATGGTTAAAAACATCCTAGTAATCCGAACTGCGAAGAAAGCTTGTCCCCAACTGATTTGGCATATTTTCCTCTTAATTAAAACCACACAGTCAATTTATCCTCCGTGTCTGTCAAAACACCACCAAGAAAATAAAGGCTTTTTGACAATAGGGGTTCCCGACTTAAGTGGGAGCAACATGGGGTATTTTTCAAAAGAAGACTCATGGATATTAATAAAAAGACCAGTTAGACCGAGGTTGTTTAAAAGACGCTAATGCCCAACTCACAGTAAGCTTTTACTAAACTGATATTTAGTTAGCGATAAACTGAACGAATCACATTTTTTATAGAATTTTCTGATTGGCTAAAAAACAATTCTATGAAAAATCCTGATTGACCTAATTGTTAGTAAAATCCACAGTATATAAATTATAGGTACTAATATATAAATACNATAAATTATAGGTACTAATATATAAATACTAATATATAAATACAGTATATAAATCTTATATCTTTATACTGTGGTAAAATCTCACTGCGAATGTGGCATAGGTTAGTAAGACATCGCAAACGATTAAAACAAAATTGTTGCCTCCTCAGAAAAACTAAATACGGTGTCTAACAAAGTAAATGACCGATCGGAAAATCGAATGGATCAATGTGGGCTCAGTGGGTATATGCACAGACATTATTTAGGGATAATGGTGGGGGTGGGTCTAATTAAATAAAAACTAAGTGATTTACGCAAAGAATTTAGAAAATGGGGAAATTACAGTCTTAATAATTCGAGGAGATCTGGTCCATAAGCCCACCCCTCCCCCGCCTGTGTAAATGCCTGGTATTTATAATTCAGTTTTCGGACGACCCGATGATTCAGGATAACGAAGACGGCATGAAAATTTTTATTTTGGCCTATTAAACTTTTATTTTTAAAATGCATGTTTTGTAACACACCTACCGTAAGCTGAAATATGAAATCAATGCGCAGATTAACTTATCTGAAAACATAATAAATAGCGGAACATATGGTAGCGCCTCATTTGCTATATCAAAGTCCATGAAGATTATCAAAGATCATTCATTTTTAATGATTAAGAACATATTTTTGTTTTCTAATGCAGATGCTTCTATTATGCAAGACAGATAATATGTAAATACAAAATCCCGAACAACTAATAATGAAAAGCATTTTCATCGTTCTTCAGACATTCTTTAGGAATGCCTGTAACTAAAAAAACAATACAAAGCCTAAGAGTAAAAAACAACCAGCCGGGGTTTTAGAGGCCAATAGTCAATGAGAGGTTTGCTTAAACCCCAAAGGTGGATTTAAAAATCTTCCCTCGAAAAAATAGTAACCGAGGGTAACCCATTATAAAAAAGAAGTCTAAACCGAAATGGGTACTTCCGTATTATATGGTACACACTCGAAAAGTGAAATTAGGTTAATTATATTGAAATAAACCAAAATACGATGAAAATATAATAGCTTAGTAACAAAATTATGGAAACTACAACAAAAAGTTATGGAGGGGGGACAGCCCAGACCGTATTATATTAAATAGCCAAGCCTAACCTAACCAAAATGCCAACTAAATATATAATTAAAATATGGCTACAATGTAGTTTTTCACCGAGCCGAAGCTAATTGTTTGGTATAAAGACGGTGAAAACCGGTTATTGTCTGATCTTCACGACACAAAATTTCGCGTGTGTACCATATAGTACGGAAGCACCCCGAAATGTACCATGCTTGCCGTGATTAGTTGATTTTTGAATTAAAATCAATTTGGTGGAAGTGATTAAAAACTTGAGAGCCAGGGCTAATTAGAGTAAAGCCAAAGCAGATAGTCTGTGTGAGAGGCAAAGCTGGCATAACTTTTTCAGAAATGTATAAAAATGATTCATCTCAGTTGTTGATAGATAGCTAGTCTATCCTACGGCCGAACTAAGGAAGTGACAGAGAGAGTGGCACTCCGAGTTGCGCAAAAGGTAGCGAAGATTGGGTAATGCTTTGCAACTACCAGTATCCAGGGTTGCCATCTGTAGCACGAAACTGCTATTTCAACACTATTACAATGAATTTTTTACTGAAGAACCAAAAATTGCTGTGTTGCACTCAAATTTGGGCAATTGTAGCACTTTAGGAACTGGCTATGGTGGCAACCCTGCCAGTTTCGTCTTAACAGTAATTCAAAATGAATCTGACATGAATTTTACAGAATGTACAAAAACTGGAAAAGGGGTTTTATGTCTGTTATCAATAGATAATAGTTTGGGATAGGCTTTTAAAGTTTACAAAAAAAAGTGACATAAAACTTTTGAAAATACACGGCCAAATTGCCATGTAGGCTAACCAAAAAATGGGAAAATCTAGACGGGACACACATGGGTGGAAAACTCTCTCAACAACAGCTATTCATTATTGTCAAGATGGAAAATGACGTCTGCACAAGGGAAGGAAAGATGAAATTTAGCCACCCATCCTATTAAGTCGGAGCCTTAGAAATTGATACAAATAAATAGAACCAACTGAAATGATCAAATTTGTTACAAAATTAATAAGCCCAATTGATTAATCCCAAATTTTGAAATTTTTTTATTTACAAAATCTAAAAATTTTGACGTTTTTTTTAGATGACAAAATACTTGATTGGCTCGTAATATTATTTTGATGGAAGTAATTGGGAGTCACTTCAATTTATTTAATACAAAAATACAGTTAAACCTATTTACGCGCTCCAAATACATTAGTAAAAGTGCTGTTTTTGTTTCTCCTTTTGTATTNTCCAAATACATTAGTAAAAGTGCTGTTTTTGTTTCTCCTTTTGTATTTTATATTAAGTTTTGTTTTTTATTTCGACTTTTTACGATTTTGCCGATAATAGTTCATTTTTCTGTAGGATTCACTTATTTTTTGTTTTTCTCAAATCTTTCACCATTTCCAAAAGAAATTCCTGCGTTGAAACGTATAAAAGATTTTAAATTTAAAAATAAAATAAATAAAAAACACCACGCTCACCGGAATAATGTAAGTTACTGATCTGAAATAAACACGGACCTAAAACCTCAATGAAGTACACAAGGATCCATAGTATATTTGAAAGTGCTTGAAATGCCAAGGACAGTGAAAATGGGATCTAATTACTTGAACTGGCTAAGTAGAAATTTAAACAACCCTATATTAAAAAATGGAAAATATTTAATAGAACTGACGTCCATATGCAGTGTATGTAGCGGCGGGTACCATGTCGAAATCAAAACAACGTGGATTGAAAGATCAGCAAAAAAGAGCTAAAACAAATGGCACCAAACAACTAAAGAAGATGCAGCTTTCTTTTGAGGGTTCAGTCAGGGTCATTTATTGGGGGGGGGGTGCAAGAGGGGTCCATATCAGGATAGTCAAGGGGCATGGGATATATTATAATTTTTCTCCACATTATTGGGGGGGGCAAATTCCCCCCTCCCCACACGAAGTCCCTGGGTGCAGTTGTCATTGAGAATTAAAAGCATGTTAATGTTTGAATTTTTACGAACGAAAAGCAGTGTCAAATTTCATTAATTACTGTTGCTTATTTGTTTCCACGGTTCAGCGTTGCAACACTAATAAAAACGAAGTAAAGTCCTAAAAACGTCATAGTTTTGAGTAAATCAAAAGAAAAACCACAAAAACCGCATTTTTTAGGTATAAATAGATTTAAGATGGGACTAGAGGGGCAAAAAATGTTTTTTTTAGATGTCCTGGGTAGGCCTATTTCAACCATTTCTACATGATCAAACGGAGTAGGCCTACTCTAGGTACTGTAATTTTCTCCGTTTTTGTTAGATCATCTTTTTAGATTTTTGCAAATATCTTCTCCGTATTCCGATTTGGATCCCCAATACATCAAGGCATAATGGAGTCTTAGAAAATAGAGTCTTTAAAAGAACATTTATGCAGCTTTCACACCAAGTATGTTATTTCCCTTGGTATGCTACAAAAAAAATAATTTAAAATAATGAAATTAGGAATAATAATAGATAAACAGAAAAGTATAAGAAAAAAACACCAAATCCAACCTCCGTCCCTTATCAACACTCAAACCCTCCGCAGCCTTCCCTACATTCCCAACCGTACTTGCCCATCTGCCTATCTTTCCCTTACCAGCCCACCTTACTAACCATAATATCACCACAACGTCTGGTGTTGGGATAAATCTTAGGCAGTAATAATGTTTTATAACGACAAATCAAACGCAAAGTAAAGTTATCTCGTAAGCAGAGCCGTTCCTAGGGTAGGTGGTGCCTAAGAAATAACTAAATACAGCACCACCCCCCTCCCGTTCCAAAGAAAAGTAAAAAAAAACGAATAAAAGTAAAAAATAGGATCAAAGTGAGCAACCCCCAGCCGCAGCGCTACCCAGCAAAAGCATCCGTGGCAGCCTGCGCCGGACCACCCACCAGTTTTAACGGCTCTTATTTATGACAAAAAATTATGGAAAGCAGGCCACAGAACATATTATATTCAATACAAAACGTAACCTAACCTAACTTAACCTGACCCCTTACCTCCTCTAAATATTAAATACTTAATTAAAATATACCTACATCGTAATTTTCTCACTCAAAATATGCAAATCATAACCGATTCAAACCGGTTTTGTCAGATCTTTATACAGCATAATTCTTGAGGAAGTTCTGTTTAACAGACAAGTACCACTGCTGAGCTGAGAATAATATAAGTTTAGTGTAGTTCACACTTAGCTAATACTACCCCATATCTATACTCTTAAATCAAGCCCATGCCTTACCTGCAGCGTTTGAGTAAGCAAGTTGGTCCACACCGGCAAACTGTGCAGCATAAGCAGCTGCTGCTGCCACAGGATCATAAAACTGAGAGGCCAAGGCTGCCATCGTAGCCTGACTCAAGGCATTCTGATTGGCGGCAGGGAGTTGCATAACATTTTGAGGGGTAACAAACGGTGACTGGTAAATGAGTTGATGCTGTAGACTACAAAAAAAAATCATAAGTTAGGTACCGCCAGGGGTGTAAACTTAGTTGACTATCTATAATTGGGCGCTTTTCTACACTCAGACAAAGTATCTGCTCGCATGGGGCATGAACGCCGACAGGAAGTTTTGTCAGTAGGAGGGGGAGGGGGCAAATGTTACCCGAACTCTGTTTTACCAGGAGTTTAATTGAAATAGTTCTTATTTTTCCTATTTGTATACGTTTTTGAGTGTCTTATGTCCCAGGAGGACATTTTACCCCTTCCCCCGATCCCCTACTGGCACTCATGACATGGGAGATAGCCAACAATAGAGAAATTTGTAAGTTACTTTGAGGTGCAGTTATAGTGCCTAAGCCCATCCCAAATGAAATCTCGGCAATCTTGCAGAAGCATTCCCCTTTAAACTAGCGATAACAGAAACAAAACTTTTACTTAATTCTTATCAGTTTAACATTTTCTTTCTTTTTTAATTTGTATTTATAATTTATTAAATGCTTTTATAGGTGTCGTTAGTTTAATTTAAGTTTCATTGGATATTAGCTAAATTTTGGTTAAAAATTATAATAGACTACATAGGGCAAGGTTTTTGGTAACTTCATACGCTTTTTCTTTCATGTCCCCAGTACAGATTCTTAAAGAGTTTGAAGCAGGCAAAACCGGTTATTGAGGTTTGCTTCCCTATTACCTGATTGATTGTCACCATTCTTATCATGAGCAGCGGTTGTTTACCTCCTCGCCTATTGCAATGTTTTTTTTTAACTATCCAACATCTATGCAGACGATAATTCTATGGCTTCTACACAATGGAAATTATATGCAGTATACGCAGTAAGAAATTATACGCAGTGTTGTGTTGAATAACAAGTTCTAGCGCTGCCAGATTCATACTCTGGAAGGAATCCAAAATCAACATGCGTAAATCGAAAAATGAAATTATTCATCTGGAATCGACGAGTACTTCTAGTAATGGTTGGGGATGATCCCCGGGTAAATAGGTATATGAGTGTTTTCCAGCGAATTTTCAGATTTTTGAAAATGACTTAGATTGGCGTTAGAACAGAAAAATTTATAGATTTGGCAATCGTTAATCTTAAATCACATTGATGCTCTAGGGAAAATTGTCAAAAATACAATCGGTTAAGATCAGTTGCGATTCAATATGACTAAGATCCAACGAAATTTAACTTAATTTAGATTTTATTAAGCTTAATTAAAATTCAATCGAAATTATCGCTGGAACCGCCTTCCGTTATAGTCGGTGGAATCCTACTCTTGGTTTTACAGCCAAAATTGCCGCTGGAAAACATTTAGAAGGATTATTAGGGTAAATAACCGCAACTCAGACATGGCTACATTCCGGACACGGGTGACATCCCTTGGGACTGCGGCTCAAATTGGTTTTACGAGCAGGAGACACGAGCACATTTCGGACAATAGCTGAATTAATATGTGCGTGTGACTCAACCCCCGTTCAATCCAATCCCCATTTAACTCAAATCCATTCAACTCAACCACCATCGAACTAAATTCCGATGATAAAACAACCTCAATTCAAATCAACCCCGTGCAACCCAATCCCCGTCTAACTCAAACCCCCATGCAAGTTCACCACCATTCAACTCAACCCCATTAAGCCAAACCTGTTGCAGGGATTGAACGACTCTGGAGTTAAGTTGATTAAGGCAAGAGCTGAACCGGAGCTGACTTGAATGGGGTTTGAGTTGAAACGAGAGGGCTAATTTCGGAAAAAACTCTCCCTTCTCTATGCAGGTGCAGCTTAGAAAGTTCAATATAATTTTATACAGATTATTTACAAAGACATATCCATAAAAAAAGCTGAAAAAGAAAACTTATTGCACACGAATAGCCAACATTTTCATATTTTTAAAAGAAAACTTTAGAACTACACCTCCTCTCCAGCTCTAGGATGGCCTTGCTCGTCCTCTAAAAAAACGGCTGTGGTAATCTAAAAGACATTATGTGACATTTTGTTTTAATTAATGATTTATACCCCCTTTGCTCAAGCAAAACAACTTTTCCTAGTTGGTTTAATCTTTTCTCCTATCGCATTTGATACCTAAGATTAAACCCCGGCGCCATGCCGACGGATCGACCAAACGCCGCCGACGAGAGGCCCGGTCGAACGCCGCCGAAGTATCGTAACGCCGCCGGCACGCCACCGCCGGCAGAGGCGGCGGCGTTCGTTCGACTTTAAGTTATTTTTGCGGCAATTCTTTATTGCGTCAACCGCAAAGTCGGAGCTTTTCCTTCTCGTGTGGTTTACTA
Organism: Artemia sp. Kazakhstan ARC1039; assembly: GCA_029168905.1. Taxonomy (NCBI): domain Eukaryota; kingdom Metazoa; phylum Arthropoda; class Branchiopoda; order Anostraca; family Artemiidae; genus Artemia; species Artemia sp. Kazakhstan ARC1039. The sequence continues at coordinate 47,591 of JAQQPU010002019.1, read as the reverse complement.
TTTCGATTTTCCTGATTAGAAATCAAGCAGAGCTTGCACTATCCTCGAATTTTCGGGTATTTCCCCGAAAATCTATGCGTCACTCCGAAAAAAAATTTGGTTCCCCGAATCCCCGAAAATCACGCAATCACGGTGCCACCCCTAGTGATTTATCACCAGTGACTTTCCCTGCCAAATATTACTTTGTATACCATAATTCTTCACTATTCTCTTGTTCATTAATTTTCCTCTCTTTTCTTACTTTGCATAAAAAACAGACAGATGCAATATGCTATTGCAAATATTGCAATATACACAGTTCTTCATATGTTGACAAAAAAGTACCGTCTTTATGAAATGAGTTTAAATCATTTCGAATGCAGTTTCCCAATCGCTATTTCTTACATCATTCGTAGTCAAGAATTTTATTTTCAAGTTGAATAGAATTATAGAACACATTCACTACTATACAGCTTCAGCCTTTTGTTGGATTTTGAAATTGACAGCCGACAGATTGTTTCTACAGCTGAATTGTAAGTTTGCAGATTTTTTTTTTTGTTTTTAGATAAGATTTTCTTAATGTTTAATACTCATTATTTTACGCCTGATAGAAAATACAATCTTCTTTCTGGAACATTTTACCCCCCCCCCCAAAAAAAAAAAA